>LFMI01000867.1:0-14409 GCA_001050175.1 Trichoderma parareesei | reverse complement strand
TTTTTTTTTTTTCAACAAGCAGGACAATTCAAAATACTAGCTTGGCTGGTTTTGCGCCCAATTGCTGTTGACAGGGTCCGGTCCCTGGCGGGCCGATCCGGGCTGAAGACATTATCACCACATTGTGGGGAGTTTGGCTGCTCATGGCAATTATAGAGGCTACTTTCTGCTGAACAGAACTGAACCTGTCGCCACATGTCTAACGTCTAGTTGAAAATTCGTCCAGGTCAAGTCTGCAGAGCTCGTGAAGCAACTGGTTCTCCATTGTTATCAAGTACAGCCTCGGCCAGGATACAAGGGCTCAACCCAGATACTATGACCAAACCCGCTTTTCCTACTAGCTTCGCCCTGAAGCTTGTGTGGTTCAAGAATGGGAGTTGAGAGTTCTAACCAACCCTTTTCAGATGCTCGGAACCTCCCGACAACCATCCCTTGGGCTGTGGAAGTTCAACACAGCCAGCCCCGCTAGTGCTACACGAACAATGCTGACCGGCAACTCGGGGGCGACCTACCATCTTCTGTTGTCTAGGTTAACAGGGCTCTGAAATCCTTCCGCCCTGAAATAGTCGCACAAGTGCGGGGGAGCCTCCCAGAGCCTTGAATCATACGCCCGGATAAGGCTTGGTCCCGTAACTGTACGATGGAACCCGCTCGTTGAACAATGTCGAGCTGATTTCATCTTCGATCCCGCTCATCGTATGGACAGTTCCTCGTGTGTCATTCTTTAGTTATCAATCACTTGCCGACTAGCGACGTGTAAGTCTAGTGGCGATCGAACGATGAGTGTGACGATAATTGGCTTGTCGGGCCCCGGGGGGCCGCTGGTACTGTATATACTGGCCCAGAACATCCTGAGCCCGCATATCAGCAATAAAGACGAAGGTGTAGAGCAATTTTCCAATGTTCACACAGGCCGAATTCCTTACACTCCTGAACCGCATTGCTCTTGGAAAGGTGTATCTGATATGTTTCCACTGGTGGCGAGTACTTGTCCAGCCGGCACAAGACGGTTCAGGTTGATGACGGGAGCGGACAAGATCAGGCTCGAGGTCCATGCCATTGTGCACATCAAAGCAGACTTGGGCTTGATCTATTCCAGCTACGGGATCCCTGTGTCTCAGGCTTTTATGCCGAGTCTAGGCCCTCCTTGATTGCAAATCGGGGAGGCTTCTTCAAGGTTTGGATGATAGCATAACCTTACTGTGAATCGAAAAACCTGTTTTCGAGCCATATCCGTACGTACTCTAGCGGCTTTCCAACCCTCATTGCTGATGCCGGGAACACGCACTGCCCTGAAGAAGAGCCAAATGCCGATGGGAGTGTTGAAAGTCATCAAAGGCACAGATGGTGGAAAACTTGCCTTGAACAGCGGCAGTCCATGATCGTACCCCTTTGGATTAGCCCAGACATTGGCTTTCAGGGCGAGGTAGTGGCATATAGTGATACTCCCAGGAGATATATTACCTGTTCGATCTGCACGTGTTGCCCAAAAGAGACATTATCATCAGTAGTCTGAGTATATAGGGATGACTCATGTTATAATATAGCCAGGTTCTTGATTAGATGGAGAAGGAAACATTGCTTGTGCTAGTCGATGACTGACGTTGACTTTGACTCATTGAACTGATATCAAATGTATCCGATCAATATTCCACTTCATAATCCCCTAAATGCTGATAGCGAGACTTGTACCCTACAAACTAATGTGGGAAGCTCTGGTGACCGCCAGGGCAGTCAGGCAGAGACAAAGCCACTCAGGCGCCAAGATAATTGACCAGCGGGATTCTATAACCAAGCTCTATCAGAGCGCCAGTTTACCTGATCGCCTAAAGAGCGCCCAAGCGGCAGTCACGCGAGGCCCTCACTCTGCTCTCAGCAGGCATATTTCAGGAAAGACATGCGCCTTCATCTATCTCGATGCCTCACAACTTGCCCCTCAACTGCAGTTGCAGCCATTTTCGTCGGTACAGACATGTCTCCTCGCCACGCAGCTGAGGGTGCGAGCATGTGTCGTGTCCAAGGTCCATTCGTCAGCCTTGTTGTCCTACATATGTATGTCTCAACGCAACGCTCGTATGTCGTCTGTGGCTTGCGCAATTGCTTCTCTCCCATACAAGCTGAAAATGAGGTCCCGGGAAGCACGCATAGTTACCCGATGGTTGCATATCAGGGACTGGGGCAGATCGACCATCTCTGCTACGTTGCGGATCCCCACAAGTCGATTCCGTAATACTACCCTTCATACGGGCATCTCCAAGCTGTACAAGTAAGGAGGTGGATGCGAGAGATATGGGGTACGTCGTGATATGACGGCGTAGAGTCTTCCATTTTGGTTACGAGGACTATCCGCATCCTTTGCCAGGCAGTGTTTCTGGCATGAACCAAGGCAATTTTAGTAATAGCCGTGCTTCAACCAGCAGAACAATGACAGGGAGAATTATTGTTTCTTTCAGCGTCCGCGTAATATAATCGATCCTGTCAGATGCTCCTCCTTCCAGGATACTATATCTCCAGTGCCACCACACTTCCGATCAGTCCATACCCTGTTACACAACTCCATACGAGCGGGGAAGCTGGTTGCTCTTGGCCAGCTGAAAGACATGCACGTTTACTGCTCGATGCAGCCTTTTGCAGGAGGGACGCGGGACTTGCGGAGCGAACAAGCAACATCGACTTGGCGACTTGTGCGGCAGCATGGCTTCCTGTAGGAAATATCCAGATAATGGTTTAATGTTATAGCATCGAGCCCGATTTACAAGTGTGAGTTGCTATGCTTGATGATGCAGAATGACCGCCATCAGTCGATTCACGGGTAAATGTACATACAACGACAGCTCTCTGCAAGAGCTGGGAGGCAAATCCATCCCATCATCTCTGTGCTTGGCCTCTTAGAAGATGCAGCCAAAACACGGGGAAGCCGAGACTGACTCCATACACCTCGTAGCAATATCGAAAGCAGCTCCATGCATGATACTTCGTGAGCGTAGCTCGGTGAGACAGAGGGACTGTCAGCCAGCCACTTCCTCTCCCTGCATACAAACAGGGCCTAAATAGGACGATTGTCACAGCACACAGATGTCATGCATTTCGTTTTCTAGCTCATCACATTAGGCGCAACGGTTTGAATGTTAAGAGTTGTAGCAGTGATAGGATCCGATCTGCTTGACGTAGGAGTGAACAAGATTGTTACACACCATCAGAAGAGGCGAGGATGCTCTCTTCCGACTGGATGTGAGGACTGAGTGATACATTTCCATTACGTGGGAGTGGACAAGATGGCGGAACAAGTGCCATCATACGCCTCGGATAGCAGAATCAAAGGAACCCGTACACGGGGATGTAGAGCGACGGAAGGACATATATAGTCCCCAGTTGAACCTACGGCTTTCCACAAACTTTTCACCATCACATCATCTTCTTCACAGAGAAGTGAAGTCATATAGTATTCTAGGACCAGCATCAATTCCCAACTTTTTCAATGGCAACCAAGCTCCCTGTCCCCCTCCCCGTCCGCCAGCCCCCCATGCGCCGCATCGGCCACTGGCTCCCCGAAAACAACGACGTGGTCGTCGACTGGCTCCGCCAGCTCGTCAAAGAAATCGAAAAGGACAAGAAGAAGCACAAAGGCCCGCTGAAGCTCAGTGACCCCGTCCAGCAGCTCAAGGACCTCATCGACAGCTCCGCCGAGCTCCGCATGCTGGCCCAGGCCATGCTCGATGAGGTTCCCAACAAGGAACCCTACATCAATGACCCTGTCGGCAACAAGCAGATCAAGTCTCTCGATGATCTGTACCTTTGCTTTGACAAGGTCATGACGTCCAGGGCTCCCATCTGGAGAAAGCTCGAGTATGATGTCGGCTTGGTCGGCTTCCCGTTCAATGCCGTCCTCGACTGGCCCATGGCTACTCCTAGCGGGTACGCCTTCTTCCTCAAGCCTGAAATCAACAAGAAGTTTGAAGTCATCCTCAACACCTGGAAGACGTCCTTCCTGCAGACCATCAAGTCCGCCAAAGTCCTGCTCCCAAAGCCAGGCGACGGAATCCCCCTCGAAGAAGCCTGGCTGAGCCCCGAATCGCGCGAATACATCGAAAAGGACACGAACCGCGAAGGGGAGAACCTCACATTCGAAGAGCTCTTCGTATGCGACCCTTCCAAAGACTACTGGGGCTTCACCTCCTGGGACGACTTCTTCATCCGCAAGTTCAAAAACTACAACGACATCCGCCCCGTTGCCTTTGAGGACAACGACGACTGGATTATCAACTCGTGCGAGTCCAGACCCTTTGCGCTGCAGGCAAACGCCAAGGACTACGACAAGTTCTGGCTCAAGGGCCAGCCGTACTCCGTCATGGACATGCTCGACCAGAACCCCAGTTATGCATCGAAATTCGTCGGCGGCACCGTGTACCAGGCCTTCCTCAGCGCCACCTCGTACCATCGCTGGGACTCGCCCGTCAACGGCACCGTCGTCCACGCAGAGATCATCCCCGGCACGTACTTTGCCGAGCCGACCGTCACGGGCTTCTTCAACCCCGACGGCCCCGATCCTGCTGCTCCGGATCTTGCCCAGGGATACATCACCCACTTTGCCACACGATGCGTCTTCTACATTGACGCAAAGAAGATTGGCCTGATTGCGCTGCTCTACGTTGGCATGGCGGATGTCTCATCCTGTGAAATTGCCCCTGAGTTCAAGGACCTGGGCGACAAGGGGGCACCAGTGAAGAAGGGCCAGGAACTCGGAATGTTCCATCATGGAGGCTCTACCTACTGTCTTCTTGTGCCAAAGGAGACAAAGGTCACTTTTATCCCCGAGGCCACTCCCCGGGAGGGACAGAGGAATATCCCTATACGAAGTGCCCTTGCTCGCGTCTACAACGACGATACCAAGTCTGGCCCTAGCAAGTAATGTTTTTCTCGGTAAAGGAGACGGGGTTGAGCATTCCTCTCTATTGATGAGCGCGGGACATATTTGCAGTAAAGGTTGATCCTTTGGCTTTGTATTGACCTATTGCCCTAAGCAATAAGGTAGCCTCCACTCAGCTCACTCAGTCAATTACACGGGGTATCTTTTGCTGATATGCTCTGATCTAACGGGAATCAATACCTACCCTGCGTGATGCCAATGACCCATATCGAGCCAACCATTGATGTCTATGCAAGGGGCCTATATCATTTCATGCCAATGTCAAACACAGAAAAGAAAATACTGTGACATATCTATCTTAAGGTATACACGGATGAAGCCTTTGAATACAAGTTACCCAGAGGCGGCTTGACAGGTAATACCAACCACATGGCCATATTTACACTTGGTAGCGGTAAGAACCTTTGGACACGTCAAATAGATGCGGGCTGAGACCAAACAGCAGACATATTCAACCTTATACACAAAGAACAGTTTGATTTTCAGCTTTTGTGAGAGGTCATGGACAAAATCATTATATGAGGCCCTAGTGCAACAGTCTACTCACAACCTCTTCGCATATAGGACAACTCTGTCTCATGTATAAAAGAAGCCTGCGTCCTCAATTTTTTAAACCTACGAGAATAACGAATAATTGATAATCTTGTTTCTATCAGAATTGAAACTAGCACGCAATCCGCTGTGGGCAGACGCCCATCAAAACCACCCCATCACGCTTGAACACTCCACAAGAGAAAGGACCCAAATCAATCGCTGTTCAAGCCAACCAAACAAAAGAGCCCAAGGCCATTCAAGAGGTTCTCCGCTAGTCATCCATAAGGGAAACAATCTCCTGCTCTCGGCCACCATGACACACCACCTGACTCTGCGCCCCCTCGACCCAGTTCCGTCGAGCATTCCCAGCATGCTGAGAAACCCTGACGCCTCTTCGGGCGCGCTCATGAAGACGGCCAACAGTATCGCCCAAGCGGCCGGACAAATCGTGTACAAACAAGCTCCAATTCTCGTCCCTCGGAGTCCGACATTCACCCAGGCAGTGGTAGACACTGAGGGTGAAGGCCCATTGGTTGTTGTCCGTGTCCTGGATGAGGGAGATGTCGTAGTCCGCGTTGCATATCATGCAGGAATCCGATTCCGCGCTCGCGCACAATGGCACCATGTACAATCCATTGCCCGGCAGCGACCGCTGCGCCTCGTTGGCACCCCGGTTCATCGGAACTAGATTGCAGAACGGGGGGCTCGAAGCGGCCGAGCACCTCATATGACGGCAGACCTCTGGTTCCAGGCTGCTGATGAGTCTTGCCAGGCACTGCCAGGGCACCAGCGGTCCATTTAACCTGTAGAACCGAGCCACGTACAGTTTGCCGTTGACGATCTTTGGTATCATCTGATGTGAAAACCTCCACAGCCCCTCCAGTCGAGGAAACTCCTCCGGAGTCTTCTGAGAAAGGCCAACAAGCCCTTGCCTATTCCGAGGATGATCGCCAGGGTGGCTACCATGATTGCCGGACGGTTGACAAATGTTGAGCTCGATGTGATCCTGGAATGCGACGTAGCGCTGCATAGTCTCGAGTGGTATTCCGTGAGAAGGACCCAGAAAATGAGCGTTCATGACCAGATAGACCTCCATGAAGTCGATGTGGAAGTGACTCTTGAAGGTAGGGAAATGGTATGGCATGGGGACATGCCAGACGTTGCTTTGCTCGCTCAGCCACCATGATCGGGGGTGAAAGGGACCAGGAGTCCACTTGTGAGGCTGACCGTTCCAATCTGCGTTTGGCTTGAGACGACGTAGCTTATAGCAACAGTAGCAAAAGTATGTATCCGGCAGATCTTGTTGCAACGCCGCGAGAAGTTCACCCCGGGCCTTGAACTCGGTCTTTTCCAACACGATATCGAGTCCCTTAACAAGAGCTTTGAATGTTTTGCAAGTCAAGGATAAAGATACCGCCCATGGTACTGGGAGGTGGGATATTATTAGATATACGAGCTCCTGTGGAAGTTGCAGAAGCCGACACTCTGGTTCTTCATCTTGCAGAGGTCGAGCGAGCTGCTCGAGTCTGATTAGAGCCATGGTTCTGTGCTCTCTTGCAAACTCGTTGAGCCACGCTCGGTTATCTAGTTGGCGCAATAAATTTGAGTCGCCCTCGATGAACGCGGAGAGTGGCCGGTGTAATTCGTAGGAGGCAAAGCTGCAGCCTCAGTAAATATGCAACAAGACAGGATAAAGGGTCCAGTAGCTTCTGGGAGTTGATAGATGAGAGATTCAAGCTTCTGAGCGGTTTTATTAAGCTTAGGAGCAATAATGTTCAATAAGCATCCCCGGAGATGAAGCTTTGAAGTTGCCAGGGGCGAAGAAGGATGTTTGGAGTGAAATCTACCTCGAGGTAGGTACGTTGCAACATCATCAGACAAGCATGAACGTTGAATACGCCTCCTTCAAAATTATTATTCTACCTGCCTCGCAAATAATTGTTGTTCTTCAGGCCGGCCGGGGTATTTCATTATTGGGGCAACTTCCCACGTTGTAGCAGATGAAGAAAGGGGGGAGATACAGTGCGCTTCCCAATCCCTACAGTACGCTTCGGAGCACCTCTCCCGATCTCCCGACCTCGCCAGATCCAGATCTACCACATAACACATGCAATCGTGATCGCCTCACTTGCAACTACCGCCCCCGCGAAGCCAATTGGGAGCCGACACGGCGCCGTGTCTCGCGCCAATCATGTCTGCCGCACTGCTTCGATCGCGCCTCGCCTCCTCAGCCCCGGGCCTCCGATCAGCTGCCCGACCGACGACGAAGACATGCCCGCAAAAAGCCGCTGCTCCTCGCCGCTTCAACTCGAGCTCGACCGGCGGCAGCTCCTCCGGTGCCGGGCTCAAGCTCGCAGCCTATAGCGGAGCGCTGGCGGCGACTCTCTTTGCCTCGTACTACTACGTGACGGACACGCGAGCGTTTGTGCACCGATACGTCGTCCCGCCGCTGCTGCGCACCTTTGTTCCCGACGCCGAAGATGCGCATCATCTGGGCGTGACCGCACTCAGGGTGCTGTACGAGCTCGGCCTGCACCCCCGCGAACGCGACGCCGCTGCGAACAGCCCCAGCCTCTCGACCTCCGTCTTTGAGCACCAATTGGCGAACCCGATCGGCATCTCGGCAGGTCTGGACAAGGACGCAGAGATTCCCGATGCGCTGTTCGCGCTGGGAGCGGGTGTGGTTGAAGTCGGCGGCTGCACGCCGATGCCGCAAGAGGGAAACCCCAAGCCGCGAGTCTTTCGCGTGCCGATCCTGGACGGCATGGTCAACCGATACGGTCTCAACTCAAAGGGCGCTGATGAGATGGCGATCCGCCTGCGCGACCGACTGCGACGGTTTGCGCTCTCAATAGGGGTCAGCGAGGAGGAAATCATCAGTGGCGAGGCCGGCGTTCCCGTGGGAAGCTTGAAGCCCGGGCGGATCCTCGCCGTCCAGATCGCCAAGAACAAGGAGACGAGCGAGAGGGACCAGCAGGCCATCGCCGCCGACTACGTATACTGCACACGGCGGCTGGCCCGCTATGCCGATGTCCTGGTCGTCAACGTCAGCAGCCCCAACACACCCGGTCTGCGAGACCTGCAAGCCACCGAGCCCCTGACACGGCTCCTCGCGGCGGTAGTCGACGAGGCGGGCAGGACGGATAGAAAGGTGCGCCCCAGGGTCATGGTCAAGGTCTCTCCTGACGAGGACGAAGACGCCCAGATCGAGGGCATTGTTCAGGCTGTCCAGAGGAGCGGCGTCGACGGTATCATTGTTGGAAACACCACAAAGAGACGGTCAGGTCTCAACCCCAAGGGCGCCCAGCTGTCCATCAGGGAACAGAGGGCCCTGATGGAAGTCGGCGGCTTCTCTGGCCCTGCCATGTTCAGCCGAACGCTGGATCTGGTTGGCCGCTACCGCAAGATGCTCGACTCACAGCCTGGGGCTGGCAAAGGCGAACAAAAGGTCCTTTTCGCGACGGGGGGCATCACGAATGGAGAGCAGGCGCTGAAGGTGCTGAATGCGGGTGCCAGCGTGGCCATGGTGTACACTGGCATGGTTTACGGAGGAGTTGGGACGATTACGAGGATGAAGAAGGAGATGCTCGAGGCGCTATGAGGTATGATAGAGGTGATTGAATCTACAAGGCGATTCGATGCCGAGGTGGAAGCTTTTACGTGAACATTAGAGGACATAGTATGTAGGTATCATACACAGGTACCGTGTATTTATACCAAAATTCGTGGATAGCAACGCCACCTATACCATGTCATTGAATTAGACCGGTCTCAATGCAGCAGAATATTCAGTCCATCCAAGTCACTCGGTTTCTCGTAAGAAAGCCTCTTTACGATGATCATGATGTACCTACGATACGATTTCCATGGCCAATAGGTACCTCCTAATGTAGGTAGTACATATTGAGATCTCGTCACCAGCAGTTGAGACGGGCGCTAGCCAAACTAGGCAAAGCACAGGCACAAAAGAAGAGCGCCTCAAGCCCCCACTAAAAAGTCGATATCGATACTGATTTTCGCAGGCTTCGAATTTTGCCATTTCTGCACCTCGATCAAAACCTCCAACCAAACAAAGTCGCTCTGTCATCCCAAACAGCCTCATCATCATGGCCGCCGCAACGACGCTTCCCGCCTTGCTGGCGTCTCTCACACAGTCTCTCTCCCTCGCCCAAGAAGGAACATCCAAGCTGTCGACAGTCGAGCACCCCAAGGACGGCATCTCGCTCCTCGACGTCAAGAACGAGCTGCTCCTCTCGTACCTCCAGAACCTCGTTTTCCTCATCCTCGTCAAGCTTCGCAACACCAAATTACAAGTCAAACAAGATGCGTCAGAAAAGGAAGCGGGCCTGGACGATGCCGTGCGCGCACGGCTGGTTGAACTGCGCCTATATCTCGAAAAGGGCGCCCGGCCGCTGGAAGAAAAGCTGCGCTTCTCCATCGACCGATTCCTCCGGACGGCGGAAGACGCACAGCGGCGCGAAAAGATGAAGGAGGCCAAGGCCAGCGGCAAGACGGGCTCTAGCACGGACGAGTCGGGCTCGGGCTCC
The DNA here is from genome assembly GCA_001050175.1 of Trichoderma parareesei. Lineage (NCBI taxonomy): Eukaryota > Fungi > Ascomycota > Sordariomycetes > Hypocreales > Hypocreaceae > Trichoderma > Trichoderma parareesei. Next base: position 4,401 of record LFMI01000867.1, on the reverse strand, counting down.
GAAGACGACGACGATGATTCCGCGGAAGACGATTCCGAAGCCGAAGAGGACGACGGCTCCTCCAGGCCCGCGGCGCCCAAACGAGGCAACCACTCCGCCGCCCCCAACCTGGGCGCCCTCATGGACGACGTGGCCCTCCGCCCTGCCAAGCGCGGCCAAGACGACAACGACGGCGACAGCACCCCCGCCGGCGTATACAGACCGCCTCGTCGCGAGCGGCAAGTCATGGAGACGACGCAGACGCGCGAAAAGGCCGCCCGCCGCCCCATGCGATCGCACACCATGGAGGAGTTTGTCGCCTCGGAGCTGTCCGCCGCGCCCATTGCGGAGCCCAGCATCGGCACGACCATTGTCCAGGGCGGCCGCCGGATGAAGACGACGCAGGAGCGCAAGGAGGAGCAGGAACGCCGGGAGTACGAGGAGACCAACTTCACGCGTCTGCCAAAGGAGAGCAAGAAGGAGCGCGCCAAGAAGGCCAAGCAGGCCGGGCGCAGCGGACGGATGCAGTTTGGCGGCGAGGAGTGGCACAACCTGGGCGAGGGCGTGGACCGCATCGATCGGTTGACGAAGCGCAAGGAGGGCGGCGCGGGCTCGGGCGTGAGGGCCATGCTGGAGAAGAGCCGCAAGAGAGGGGCGGAGACGGAGGACGGGCCGAGGGGGAGCGGGCATCAGATGGGCGAGAGGTTCCACAAGAAGGCGAGGCTGCTGGAGATTGGACGGGGAGGCAAGGGGAGGGGGAAGAAGTGAGGGCGTTTGTTCTGGTGACAAGCAGCAGCAGCTTAGGTATATGTTTGTATATATACGGCGTTTTGGGCGTATGCGTGAAAAGAGGTACATAGATGTTGCTTTAATAGGTATTATGTCGACATCTCACACACAGCTCGCACGATGTGCAGTTCATCAACCAAAAAAAGAATCCATCCCTTTATAACGCCATACACCCTCCCAGATAAACCCATCATCAAACCTTTTCGTTTCTAAACAATTCGCTCTCCGCCGCCTTGGGACACATGTGCTCCCACCTCACCACACTCCCCCTATCCGTCCTCAACCCCTTGACCAGCATCTCCGCGCCCTCCCTCCTCCTCTCCTCAAGCAGCATCCTCGCCCGCCCATACCACCACGTCTCGCTCCACTGCCTCTCCCTCTGCCACTTCTCCACCGAATTATGATGAATCATGACCGGCACCGTCCCGATGCACACCTCCGTGTATAAGGGCATCGCCTCCCACAAATCGGGCCAGCTGCCCGCCATCCACGGCAGAGGCAGCTCGGCCGGCAAATCCCTCGGCAGAGCAAACACATCCGTCTTGGGCACGCAGTCGAACTTGTTCAGCTTCTTGACCTGCTGAGATACTCGCCTGTCATGCAGAATGTACCGCGCATCCGTCACCGCGTTGGACGTCTGATGGCCCAGCAAGCTCCAGTAATCCAGCGCAATCCCAAGCTCGTACGGCTTCTCGGGCAGATGCGTCTTGTTATACTCTTGATGGGTAAAGGCGGGTTCGAGGACATCGCTCACGGGAACCTGCTCGACGTGCGTAGGAGGCGGATTCGCCCCTGCTCGTCCCGGAACGACCATATCCAGCACGTCGTCGACGACGCGGGAGCGGTGATGCCGCCGCATGACTTCGCGGTAAAACTCCTGCTCGCCAAACATCTCGACAAAGATGCTCTGGTCGCTGCCATGGTAGCACATGTCCGACTTTCCCGACCCGTCGTCAAACGACGCCCCCTTGCGGTTCTGGCACTCCTCCAGCTTCTCCAGTGCCCTCTCCAAGACGCGCCGGACTTGGCCCACGGGGCCCATGATGTAGCCCGAGTTGAGGTAGCGCGTGCGGAAGCTGCTCCAGGGACTCGTTCCGACGGGGGTATCCGTGTTGCCGCCGTAGATGTCGGCCGGGAGGGGCGATTCCGGGACGGGATAGCAGGCTATGGAGGTGATGAGGTTGGGCGCGCAGCGTTTCCCTGCGCCAAAGACGACTTGCGAGTTGATGCCTTCGTTGACATAGGCTCGGCCCATGCGGTGCGCGACGCGGGCGTGGTCGTCTTCGAGGACGGCCCTGTAGCGGCTCAGGAGCACGTCTGGAGGCAGCTGGAACCAGATGTCGTAGGCGTCGAGCATCAAGACGAGCTCGTCGTCGAAGCCGTCTTGTTTGCGACGCTCGGGATCACTGAGATAGTCTAGTGTGCGGGTGATCTTTGCAAAGTGGGAACCTCCTCCAAGCAGTCCGTCTGCGTGGTCTTGGTTTTCCCATGCGACAATGGTTGGGTTGGGATAGCCTAGGATGGCCATGGTGAGGAGCGTCTTGCAGAGGTGGATGTTGCTCCTGGTGGCGGGGAGGAGGACGTGAAGCTTTTGATCGTTGATGCTGGTGATGGATGTGTTTTGGGTGACGGGTGGATTGTAGCGACTTGTTCCCCATGATGAGTTGAAGCTGCCTGAAATGTGGCGCTGAGTGGTGTTCTGTCGTGATGTGAGCATCGAAATTGGAGTGCTATGATGAGAACTGGACACTTACTGGTGCAAGGATGTATAGAACGAGAGTGCTAAAGACAAACGCAATTCCAACGAGGGAAATCGGACGCCGGATACTGATTATGGTGACCATGTTGGCCTATGGATAATTAAGGAGAGTAAAGGCACAAGTCATGAATCTCCTATAACAGGCTCAGAGGTCAACGAAGACAAGACTTAAAGTGAGTGTAGTAGGAGTAGCAGCTGAGAGTCTCTCCCCCTGACTAGCGTAAAGAGCGAAGGATCGTCTCTCAATTCTTATAACTCAACAACAGCACAGAAGCGAAACGAAAGAGACAAGACAGAACATAATGACAGGGTGAAGAAGAAGATAAGAAAGCAAAGAGCCATAATAAAAAAGATATATAGAAGAAACTCCCAAGCAAAAGCAAAGGCAAATGCGGTCCCCACATGACCAAGACGCGGAACGGCCTGGTGTTGCGGGCTACGAATCGATAGCGCAAGGGGGGGGCTTTCTTCAGCCGCACATGCAAATTTCGTCTCCTTTTCCTCTCATGATTTCTGACAGCAATCACTAGGCTATGCGTTTTTGGAGAGTGATGAGGTATATGGAAATGTGGTGTTGGACGACATGTTTGGTGAAGGTAATTGACATGTTCAAAAGCACACACAGCCACACGCAAAGATTGAACGACATGCTCATACGGGGCAGAAGGGTTGACGATAAGCCTCCCAGACGTGCGTGCAGCCTTGACTGTATGACTTTGATGCGTGGTCTCACACGATCACGACCAGTTACTGCCTAACAGAATTAAGACTCCCAAATCCATCTGCAGGTTTTGTTCCTCATATCGCGCCTCAAGTCTTGCAAAATGCAAGAATATTGGCTATGTAGGAGGTAGTTATCGATGGCACCATTGATGCTAGCCTCGACCGAACTTGGCATCTATATTGTTGGCCAGACTACCGGTGATCCAGCCTCGTTCTGCACCAGTCGATTACGGTTGTCTAACGGCTGGATCATCTTGATCCTGGCCGAGACCGACTTACTTGAGAGCATTCTGAACCCTCCCTCAAAGTTTGAGACAGTTCGATATTATCGAGAGCATGTAGATAGAAAGAGCCCGCTCTTAGTATTGGCTGCAATTGAAGGAGCCTTGCGCCGCTACAGCCTCAACTTCAAACCCCGCGCTACCGCCATCAGATAGAATGACGGGTTCTCACTGTGCGTGCGAAGCCAGTGATGATGCTATTCATATAGCTAATGACTCTCTGCAGAAGGCTCATGTTGCTCTACTACGTCGAGATATGGGAGTCATGACAGAGCGAGCTACCATTCTGGCAGGGTTACGAGTAGCTCCGTACCCCCAGCAAGAAGGATCATCATCCGGGGCAGACAGAGACATGACGGGAAGGCTACTGAGTAATATAGATAATATAAAGATATAGGTTAAATTCCTGCCTCTTCTATAAAGAGAGGTAGGGGCCTAGAGTGGGCCCTATTCTAGTTAAGCGACGAGGATATAGGCACTCTAGTGCATATTTCACAGCAATTTCAACCTCTCCCGAAGCCTCACGATGACTTATCTAGTCACCTAAATGGTAGGCCAATCGGCCATCACAACGCTCTTCGCATTGGTAACCCCCACAGGACCTTGCATTTCACAGCGACTTTAGCCCAATTACCCTCTTATAAGCATCAAGTGTGCCTGTCAACAGCCGAGTGTGGGTGCGACACCGACATACGGGTTTCACAGCACTTTTAACCTCACCAGATGTCCGTCGAGAAGCCATCATCAGCAAGTTGAATCCTGTCCAGCCCCTTTCATGCAGGACTCGGCCCAAGAGTACAAAGACGACACCCGGTGCCCCTACACCATCTGAAAATCCTCCGAGACATGCACTCAACATCCCCCCCCCCC
>LFMI01000866.1:19203-30516 GCA_001050175.1 Trichoderma parareesei | reverse complement strand
GGGGGGGGGGGGGGGGGGGGGGGGGGGGGGGGCGAGATAGCGGGCATTAGGCGATCACGGACCGGTCTTAGCGGGTGCCACGGCGCTCACATGCCCTGTAGGCCGGAAGACTACATGTACCTAGGTAGGTGGTGATGCCTTCACGTGAAGGGCTCCAGTGCTGCATGTGCCTGACATGGTACCAGTTCAAAACCTGGAAGTGACAGCTACAAGTGAGCCCTGTGTGATCACAAAGAAGCTTTCTTAGTTTAAAAGCCCATATTCCGCATCAATCAGCTCCCTGTCAAGCATGACTGATGAAAGAACCATCACTCGTCTTTGTCACTGACAGGGCAAGTTCTATACCACCTCTCCCTGCGCCCTTCTCGGATTCGTAGGTTTAAAGTAACACCAGCATTGCTCAAAACTTTTAGCGCTTCACTTACCTCTCATGGAGATGTTGCTCCCCGAGCATGACCTCTGTAAGACTTTAAATGCTCGTACTCACCTTGGTAGCAGTGATTCACCTTAAACAGGACATATCCATTAATCCGAACACATCATCTCAACCCCTATTTCCGCCTCTCGAATCTTCTGCCGACAGAAAGAGCAGGCAGCAGTCATTGGAAGGCCAAATAATTCTGAGGGCAAAGGGTAACACGCTCACAATGTCATTGAACAAAACGCTCCAAAACGCCCGCTAGATCCAGATATGCTCGCTAAAACAAATCATAACGTCGTCTCATCGCGTCCTCACTGGGGTATCATTATCAACTCATCTCCTCTCACAACCTACTCCATCACAGGTAAGCTCGACTGTCCGGTATCCCCAAGCATCTGTCCCTGAGCCCCCCCCCTAGAGACTCCGCCGCTGCACCCAGCCCTGCCAGGATAACGACCATGCCTCCAGGGCCAGCCACGGTATGATCGAGCCATTCTCGAGCTGCGCCGCTGCCTCCGACCCTGTCAGATTAACGACCATGCTACAAGACGCATCCATCATCCGTAGGCTGTTAGCCGAGCCAACAGGCTGCTCGCTGCCCCCAGCCCTGCCAGGTTAACGAGTATGCCTTGTGGCTAGCTAGCACTCAGTCCCAGCCGCCACTCGCCTTGGGTCCTGATGATAGAGACGCTGCCCACTGCCCCCAGCAATGCCAGATTGATGGGTATGCCCTCCGTCGACCAGCCCATGACGCTGCGGCTTCTGAAGGAGGCCTGTCGCTTGGTTGTCTTGAGCTGTTGGCCTTATGACAGCTAGATATTCCGCTTGCCGCTTGCCACGCAGGCTGTGGCATCGTCAGCGAGGAAGAATAACGTTTGTCCAGCAGTTCGTCTGGACGACCGCCTCGACTGCAGAAGCTGCTCGACTGGAACCGATGTCTCGCGCTCCTGGTGCTTCTTCTGACGCGGTGTTCTCTGCGACGACGACGATTGAGATTCCTCGCTTGAGTGACTTGAGCGTCTGTTATCGACTCGTTGCCGGTGTAACGCTCGAGACCTCTTCTTTTTCTGTTTCCTAGCATCCGCTGCTTCATTAGTCGTGTCGTTGGCCTCATGCCCTTCTGGCTCTTCCTGTGAAGAAATCTGGGTTCCCGCAAGATGTCTCAAGTCCGCCGGCTCCTCCTCTTCCTCCTCTTCTGCTGCTTCTGGGCAAGTGTGGTATGAAGCCACTGACGAAGCCTGGCTCGACATGGGGCCTTGGGGAAACATGGGCCATTGAGTTACCATGTGATCCAGGGTTGACGTGGGATCCAGGGTTGACAGGGAATCGCCTTTTGACGTGGCATCTTCGCTACTGCCTGCTGAGGGTAAATAAAAGGCTTTCTGCGGATCCATTATGGAGTCGTGCGCGTCTTCGTCCTCGTCTTCGCTGCCGTCTTCTGAGGGTAAATAAAAGGCCTTCTGCGGATCGATGGAGATGTGCGCGTGTCCATTCGCTTTCCTTTTACTGGACGGAGGTCTCTGCGGCCGGCTGCTCTGTTGCTCATTTGGGGAGCCACGGTGGTGCAGGGGCTCGTCATCATCTTCCATAGAATCCAGTGACTGACTCCTCGATCGCTTGTTTCTGTGCTCATCCGGGTCATCGTCCATTCGGTCGCGTTTCGCCGCTTGTCTCGGCGTCGGCAAGGGCTCTTGGGTCTCCCATACGTCATGTACAGCGGCAAGCCATACGGCATCGTCGTCATCCTCATGGCTTTCGCCCGTCGCGCGTCGCTTCTTCCGCTGAGATTGTCTTGCGTCTTGATCGCTCTTCCTCTTTCGTGACGTCGGGCTCGCGGTCGTTGAAGATCGCGGCGCCGTACCATGTCGCCGCTGGGACGACGAGGGTCGTAGCTCGTCGCTAGATGCATCTTCTGGGAATGATGCGTCGCTAGGTGCTTCCAGCCGGCTATGCGCTTCGTCGTTGCCGGTTCGAGGTGCTGTCCTCGTCTTATCAAGCTTAGCGATAGCTGCTGCGTGTCTGGCTGCGGCTTCCTGCCTGAATCTCTCCAAGGCCTTGTCTGCTGAGCGCCGACGGTCTTCTACTTTCTTGCGCCGATCTCGAACAAAGCCGTCGAAGAATCGTATCAGAGTGTCAAAGGACAGCGAGCGGCTGAAGTAGTTGAAGAGTGCCCATTTCTGGGGCATGGAGTCGTTCAATGTGCCTGGCGGTGTCTTGACATCACCGGTTTCTGGGTCATAGCACAACGGGCATGCTAGAACCCAAGGACCCGAAGCAATCAAGCGGCAGATTTCGCTGAACGCTTCGTTCATCTCCTTGACTCGCTGTGCTCTGCGCTCCGCCATCTGGGAGTAGAACTCGTCCAGTGTTCTAGAGCGGTCAATAGCCTCGCACACATCTCCGTGGAATGCCATGGGATCCTGTAGAGGCAGCTGGTGCATGTTGAAGCGGTCGTGAAGGGTAGTGAACAGGTCATCGCGCTTGAGGTGAAACTTGAGAAACGGCCAGTCCCACTCCTGCCGATCGTACCCGTTGATGTGAGGCAGCTTATACTCCATCTTGGACAAGACAAGTAGTGGAAGACCTCAAGGGTCGTGGAGATGTTGCGGAGGAAGAAGAAATCGGAGCACAAGGGCATGTATTTACATGTAAGGTAACAGCTGGGCTGGGGAAATGCAGTCGCAACGGTGAGTGAATGGGTGACTAAGCCATCCCAAACTGGGTGCGTCTTTCTGTGAGAGAGCTTGAGTGGTAAGGTAAGGTACTAAGGTACTTAATTAAGTATCTAGTACTACCTACTAGGTAGTAGGTAGGTATACGATTGTGGCTGTCTGCTGGCGCCAGACTAGAGTGCCGAGGTCAGCATCTTGCGGGGACCTTTGTTTCCTTTTCTGGCAATTGCTAAAGGACCCTGTTTCTCGTCATCGCCGGATTGAAATTGCAATACTATGTAGAAAGCTTGCAATATGCCATCCTTTGTCAATCAGACCAACTCACTGAGAATCCGCATCAACTGCATCTGTATTGCTCATTCACAGCAATGATTGCACATTAGTACCAGACAACATTTAACAAACACAAGCGCAAGCGTAATACCGTACAACCTGATTCCCCGATCCCTGTCATTCCTCAGACCATTGGACAGCCAAACACATTCCCCGGACCAACATCACTGTTACTACCCGTCGCCACGTCACGATTGCTGTACTAATCACGAGCTCTCTGCAGCTTCGCTTACACGTATTTGTCCAACTGCATGGACATTTCGCGACATATCCACTCATTCATCTGCTCCGGTTGGCGACTCAGCCCTTGTTTGCTTATACGAGCACGTACATACAGACACATACCACTGCAGCTCCCCATGACCACTGCGGTTCCGTACTCCGTGAAAAAGAGAGTGCGGCTCTGTAAGACTGATTCACGGTCGATGGTTGTGGTGGACAGTTGAGGTCAGGGCAGCGCCTCACATCCACCATCTTGAAGTTTGGGTACCTACAGCAGTATTAACAGGTATTAGCAGTAATGCTGGCCATGGTATACCCAACTCTTCAAGGATAACAAACAGACAAGTGATATAGCTGGAGGTATAGGTATAGCGCCAGTAGAGGGTAGCATGCAGTATAACTGTGATGAAGAGCAGTAGTACCTTTAGTTCTGCCAGCAGTGACGAGACCCAGATAACTCTACTACTACCTACCTACCTACCTACCTACGTCCCTATATGTTTGGCCATCTATCGCTTTTTCAAGCATCCAAAGAGCTCTTTCAAGCCTATGCAGAATTTTCAGCTTCCCTCATTTATTTGCTCCAAACTTGTTTGATCCAATGGCGCACGTCCTTGAAGAGTTCCTTACCATGTCAACTACCTACAGCGAGGACTTCCAAACAGCTTCAGAAGGCCTAGACCAAGTAACTCCCACCCAGTGGAAAGCCATCCTCCGACGCAATGGACTACAAACAGCCGCGTCTACGGAAATCACCGATCCGTTCACGGCCAGCCAGCTCAGAGCAAACCTCGAGCACCACAAGCAAACGTATCCTCAGCCGGACGAGGATGCTTGGCCCAGCTGCTCCGGCTCCACGAACCCCTTCACATCGATACAGCTCCAGATAATACACGGGTCGCATGTATACACCGCTCGATCGATGAAGAAGAAGAAGAAGAAGAAGCTTGGAACCAAGCATCCTGCCTTGCAAGGCCCCGTGCTTGAGCCCGGCCTGCCGAGCAACCGGGACCGCTCTATACATCGTGGTGATCCCAGGAAACGACGCGGCGCTGTCAACGTGAAGCCAATTGGACTGCGTCGCGCCACTTCCAGTGACAAGTCAACCCAGCTGGCCCGCCACACTGATTACCACAAGGCAAAGAAACAGGTCCATATTACCGCTCAAAGCAAGCCGAAGAAAGGGAACCGCATCCACACCCCTGAGCGCGGCGAGTCCAGCAAGCAGGGCTCGCCTGCTGGTGCTCGACTAAGAAATAGCCAGCAGGGAAGAAAGGACTCTCCTACAGCCAACCTCCCAGCCGTAATCTGCAGGCAGAGCATCACCAGGGCCACCCTCAAATTGGGCTCGGAACTCCTCAATATCAGCACGCAGAAGATTGGGCTGTCGGAGGAGCACGTCCTCCACACCACGAAGGAGGTGGCTCTCACCCAGTCGCAGCATGACTTTGGCATCAGATTATGCATTGCCAGGCTGCCCTCGGAGGATACATCATGGAAAGCACTGACCTGGCCGCTTGAACTGGATCTCTTCTTCGATCCCAACAGCGATGCCGTGCTGCTGGTCAACAATACAATCTTGGACACTCGGGAGTTGCTTGTCATCATGCCAATGGCACCTGGGGAAAAGCCAACCAGAATTGGCGCTCTTGAAAAGGCAGCTCTCGAGTCCTCGTCTTCATATGCCTTTTTCGTGTCGAATAGGCACATGTTTGACATTTTCGTCCTCCCACGACGCTATGTTGCCTCGACCTCGGCGCCTCTAAGACTGCTGACACAAGGTGGCAAGAGGACGGTCGATGTGCTGTCGCAGCAAGCCATGCCGTCGGCAGCCAAGAGGACCAAGACAGAGGCGACACATGGCCAGTCGAAACCCTACTGGGATGGCGAAATGAAGCAGACAAAGAATTTTGCAAAAGACAAAGGAAAAGAGGTAATTGACTTGGTGAGGGACAAGAGTAAAGGAAAGGGCAAGGCAACCAATGACACGCCCGATGCATCGGAGGCAACTGATGTACTAGAGGCAAATAACGGACATGGATCACCAGACAGGAAAGAGAAAGCAGACAGCCAAGAGGCGACCGATCCATCGAACGCGTCCACTGCCGTTCAGACGCAGTCATCTAACGAGCTCGTTCTCGCAAGCGCTTCTCCGTTTCCCAGCGATTCGGATATCCGAGCCGGATACATTTCCACTGCCAGCCATCCGTTGAACGATCTTCCCGTAAATTCTTCCGTCAAGATTGCCAATGCCACCAGGGAGGGCGACTACACGCTTGTCCGCAGGGACAACATTGCAAGGCAAGCCAGCACCCTGGTTTTCAAGGCTCACCACTCCAAGATCCCAGGCAAGCTGGTGGCAGTCAAGATATGGCACAGTGTATTCGATCTCGACTTCGTTCCCGATGCGGGTGTGAAGGTCATATCCCAAGTCAGCGAGTATTTCCTGCGCGAAGTGAAGAATCACATGAAAGTGAGCAATCATGTAAGTGGCAGTCATGATGGCCCGATGCAAGCACAGATTTGCTGACAGAAACTATGTAGCGCGTTATTGCCAGCCTCTATAGCGTTGATGTGAGGTTCTTGGCTCTATATATAGAGCACATCGATGCGTGTGACTTGGCCAATTGTCGCCAACCCGGAAGAAATCCCTACTGTACGTTGGATGACGGCGACGCGGAGCGGGTATTGCACGACATGGCCGGTGCCCTCGAGTTCATCCACAGTAGAGACGTCGTCCACAACGACATCAAGCCGTCGAATATCCTCTACAGCAAGGAGAGGGGCCCGGTGCTCATCGATTTCGGATGGTCGACTGACTCGGAGACTGTTCACGTCGCCGGAAGCCCTTGGTATGTCCCGCCCGAATACCCAAAGGAGGGCACGCGCGGCCCGGCGGGCGACATCTTTGCCTTTGGGGTTGTCATGCTTTTCCTGATGCGCAAGATTCCGCTTCCAGAGCTTCTCTCGCCACCACTGAGGTGGCACATTGGCCATCTTCGATCAAAGGGCCCCGAAGCCCTCGAGGCCTTGGAAACGATGACCAAGTGGGTGCGAATGGTCGAGGGCGTCCTCAATAGGCTTCAGAGCGTCCATGATGGGGGAGGTGGCGGGCTGCTCGAACTCATAGTTCCAAGGATAGCAGACATCGATTACAGACTAACGGGGCATGAGATAGTTTGTATGATACGTGAAATGCAGAGTAGATGTGAGGAGATAGCAAGACTGGAGGCATGTGGCTACTAGAAGCATGGAGTAAGAATAGCAGATTCAGAAGTCTGTACTAAGGTGAGGCGATAGGTTGCGAAAATACCCAATTGATTCCTACTAAAGTGTATTTTGGCTTAATCTCTCTTATATCTGGCGGGAGGTCTCATAGCAAATTGCTCCTTATGGAAATTTGCATGATGAGATTACATGTAGGCTGTGGAGTGTGAACCTGGCTGGCGCTTAGGATACATGTAGCCGGCAAGTTGAACGCCAGGATATAGACTAGGGGATCGATAGGACGCCGCATCAGCTCACTTTTACCCAGCTAGTTCCGATCTTCCCCAGAGTGATCTGAGCTGATATTATCGAGATGTGTTGAGCAATTCTGTAGCGTCGTCCCTTTTTACATTAGCCTACCCTGTCGCAGCTCCATGTGGAGCAGCCATGTTGAGCTCGGTGAGATTGAAAGTATGTATTCCAGCCGTATTGGCACCACACACGGTTGATGCCCTTTGACCAACAGGTTTAGCAGATAATACAGCATGGGAATACCTTTTGTCGTAAGCAACACACGTAGCTAACACATCAGAAGGCGAACGACAGAATTGCATGCTTTCCAATCATACATTGACGCTGCGATGGGTGGTATTGTTCGTTCAAAGTCAATGCTCGGAATAGGTGCGCGCGCAAGCCCTCCTACTTGAGTACATATTACTACATATTGATGAAGGCGGCATCTCCAGTTCCATCAGATCTTACACTCATGATCGCCCATCAGGAAGTGATCAGATACTTGTACAGCTGCCGTGATCCAGCGAAACATCTCACAGCCTCATGCTGTCCTACAAATCTCAACAAGTGAGCCCGTCCGTGTCTCAAACGCCAGCCGCTCGCTCGTTCCAGCAGCCGCCAGCGCCAAACGTCGGTGCCAGCGTCTCATCGACTGGCTCTCCGCGCGCCCCGGATTGCCGTTTTCCAGCCTTGTGAAGTCCGCTCCCCTGTAAGACGGCTGTGTGTGGAACGGAACGCGGCAGTCGTTTGCGAGGCCCACAGCGGCAGCTGGGTGGATTGATGATGAGATCGATTCACGATGTCTTCAATTAGTGAATGATGCTTCAGGAGTCCCATCTTTGATATCACACAAAGATCGAACAAAGTCTGCACAGAAGCACGTTATAAGATTCATTTCACTATGGTCATTTCATTGTTGACATCTCTGTTTGACTCATACTCGTAAAAAATACATGAAGGCTACACATATCACCGCCAGTTGACACCATCAAGAGCAGACCCCTGTCCGTTGTTCACGACAATCGCCAGCCAATTGGTTTCATCCCGCGCCACCCTCATGATGCAAAAAGCGCCTATCCCCTCCACCAGCCTAAGCGGCGAAGATCATTCATGCCCGCCAACCCGTTTCAAACCGATTTGCGCCCATCTGGCCTTGTTTTGATCTTCCTTGTCTTGCTTGTCGCAACACCCTTTGTCGCTTGATTGTCGCGCGGCTAGCCAATCCAAGCCACCGGCCTGTGGCAATCTGCAGCAGCAGCATGAATCGAGCAAGCTTGGCCAGTTGCACCTTTGGCTGCCTCTTTGACCCCCAGCATGAACGTTTTGATACGCGTAACCTGTTTTTCTGACCCAAAATGTCTTTGATGGGGGCTCAAGGAGTGGAAAGATGTGAGGTTGAAGTGAGCAGCCGTGCGTGTGTGTGCGCGCTTGATCAATTGATAGCAGCTGAAGCCTCCTCATTCACACACACAATCATGGCTGTCAGTAGCTCAGCCAAGGGCTGGAGTACATATATAGAGGCGTTGTGGTCTGCCACATGTGCCCGAATCTAATTCTCTTTTGTGAGTAATTTTCTCTTTTTGCCTCATAGAATTGCATCCTGGCGATACAATCCTTTATACCTCCTCACTAATAACCCTCAGTCACCATGTCTGCTCTGCTAAGATTCGCCGTTCTCATCCCCCTGATATTCTCCCTCGTCGCCTTTGTCCTGACGAACTTGGCGTTGTTTGCCGGGCATCAAAAGGGCTTCATGGAGGAATATGCCGTCATAAGGGTATGTAGAAACTCAGCCTCTATACCAAAAACACTCACTCGACGAGTTACTAACCTCGACACAGCTAAACACATCCATGCTCGGCCAAGACATGTTCCAAAGCGACGACAGCGCAGACAGCAGCAGCAGCTCCAGCGATGACGACGGCGACAGCCTCTGGGACAAGATCACCGACAAGGTGGACGACATCAAAGACGATGTCAAGGGCAAGATCAGCGACATCGTGGGCGACATTGCCGACGACCTGGCCGACGAGCTGGGAATCAGCGACTGGTACTCGCTGCACATCATGAACGCCTGCATGGGCAGCTTCGGGCCCAATGCGACGACGTCGCACTACAAGCTCAACACCACCAACTGCACCTCGTCGTCTCCAGCCAGTAAGCCTCTTCTATCTCATCTTAGGTATCTCTGAACAAGAGCACCCCCCCAGCTAACCCACACCGATCGATAAGACCGCTTCAACCTGACCGAAATCCTCGACCACCAACTCTCCATCGGCCCGCTAGACCTCAACCTCGCCGACATCCACTGGCCCGGCTCGATCCAGAGCAGCATCGACACGCTCAACGGCGCCCTGCTGGCCCTCTTCGTCTTCTACGTCCTCGGCGTCGGCTTCAGCGGCCTCTCCATGCTGGCCTGCGTCCCCGCATTCCTGCTGCTGCAGCAGCAGCAGCAGCAGCCGGGCAAGAGGCTCGTCCTCATGGTCAACGCCGCCCTGGCGTTGCTGGCCGCCGCCACAATTACCCTCGGCAGCATCATCGCCACGGCCGCCTCCGCCGTCGCCGTGAGCGCCATCAACGACAAGGGCGAGCCCGTCACCCTCGTGGCCACTCAGGGGGGCAAGTTCTACGGCTTGACCTGGGCTGCTGCGGCGCTGATGATTGTGTCGGCGCTGTTTTGGGTGGGCAAGTTTGCGTGGTTGTGGAAGAAGGAGAAGAGGGAGCGGGAGAGGTACTCCAAGGAGAGGTTCTAGAGGTGAACTCGTCCTGATCTGGGCGGGCTTCTACCTGGTGCTGGCGCTGGAAAGACTGGCTTCGCCATATAATACTGCAATGTGTTTTATTTTGCCTTTTTCTTTGTTTTGCTCGTTCATTCTGAGCAGGGGACAAAAATAGGGATGGGATGGCTGGATAAAGGCTTGGAAATGGGGACTTACAAGCGGCTGAAGAAGAAGCCAAAGGCAAAACGCCACGAGGACAAAAACCTCGCTAATCCGCTCACAGAAGCGATGAGATCTTTAAAATACCTTTAATAAGCATCAACGTTCACATCTCCACATCTGATACCTACCTTACCTTGCCTACTCTTACACCGCATGAAATCTAAAGACATCGTCAACGCAATCACCGCAGCACATCTCCTGACCGACCCTGTTGTTTTCTCCTCGCTTACCATCTATCTATCCCACAACCCCACGCAGAACAGCGCATCAAAGCCGCAGCGCCATCTGCGTCATGGCCTGCCCAAACAGGAAATGAGCGAGAAGCTCGTGGACAGCTGCCGATCTTTGGGCATGAATCCCCTCTCCCCATTTCAAGTCCAATGGCCCTTATCTCTCTTTTACCCACCTCGTACATACATATATAAATAGTAGAGAAAAAAAACACTCAAGCTGCGATGGATGCATCGTCAACTCACTCCAAAGCATCCCCGCATCTTCTCCGGTAAAGCGCAACAACAAAGGCCAGAATGAGCTCCTCCAAACGCCCGGCGATGCCCTCTCGCGATGTCGAATATGGGGGTACCAGCGAGACGCACTCGCTGCTGGACAAGGGCCGGACAAAGGTGACGCGCTTTTTTCACGGCTTTGTCGACTTTGCGTTTCAGGGCAACATTCTACAGCTCGCCTTTGGTTTGATGTGAGTTGTGTCTGTATCTTGTTCTACCCTGGTACTCTTCCAATCTCGCACGACAGCAAAGCTGCAAAACCGCATGTGTGTTGTGAGAAAGCAAAGCATAACAACAGCTCATACAAACATTCAAACCACCACCACCACCATCATCACCATCTCAAACCTTAAAAACATCAAACATATCAGAAACCTCGTATGAAATCCACTCGCTCACTCAAAACAAAACACAGCCTCGCCGCCGCCTTCACCGACCTCGTCAAGTCCTTCGTCAGCGCAATCCTCATGCCCCCCATCTCCGTCATCCTCCCCATCAACAAGAACATTGAGGAGAAGTTTGCCGTCCTGCGCCCCGGCCCGCACTACAACGCGTCCGCGCGCAACGGCGGCTACAACACGCTGCACCAGGCGCAGGCCGACGGCGCCGTCGTCATGGCCTACGGCTCCTTCATCTACCAGATGGTGTCGTTTGTCATGGTCGGCTTCTCGCTGTACGGCCTGGCGCACGTGTATGAGCTCGTGGGCACGGATCCG
>LFMI01000866.1:3570-18827 GCA_001050175.1 Trichoderma parareesei | reverse complement strand
ATCCCCCCCCCCCCCAAAATAAAAGACAAAGCAACCATCAGACATGATCCGAATACAAGCCCAAGCCAACTCCCGAAGAATATCCCATACTCCCAACCCTCCTCTCGTCGAGATACCTCTCCCTCAGGTACGCATCGCCAACGTCCCACCGGACTTTCTTGTTCTTGTTCTTGTTTCTGTTGGGGCTCGCTTTGCCGCGCGCAGAAGCCACTAGCCATGCGGTCGTGCAGATGAGCAGCACCATGCACACGACGATGAGGAGGGCCATGACTGTGGAGGCGGCGGCGGCGGCGTCCAAGGGGGAGGTGCGGGAGAAGCTGTGGTAGCGGCTGTGCGATGGGAAGTTCATGTTGGCGTGAATATGTGGTGACTTTGATTGGAAACGGTTGTATAGAGTACCTGATGTGAGGTTGTTGTAGGATTTCAGAGACTAAGGGTTTTGGTAGAGAGTGGAAGTCGTGATGGACGGTTGACTCGTCCTCGACGAACTGCAGGGGGGGCATATAAATGCTTGGAATGCCTCTAGAGACAAGGTAGAAGGCGGAGAACTGCGTGCAGAACGGTCCAAGATTCAATGCTGTGTTTCAAGCTGTTCATTAACAAAGGCCGCAAGGCATACAGACATTGCGCCCTTTCAGCCCGTGTCCAAACAAGGCAAAAGTGACCACAAACGCCGTTCATCATTGTGCTACATCTTGCCTCGGGGTATAGGTACATTGCAGCGATTCATGTACATCTGATGGCTTTGTTCAAGGCTTATTCAAAATTGATCCACAACGCGTTTGCTCAAAGAATTCTCAACGCTGTTCCTAACCCATCATAGTACATGTCTTTATCCGTTCCATTACAGCATCATGGCGCTGCCGATAATGGCAGCAACGCCGACCAACAGTCCGTTGCGAGCGTTCAGGACTCCGGCAGCGTTGGTCGTCGTGGGCCCGGCAGTCGACGAGGTGGTCTGAGTGCCCGTGTGAGTGCCGGTCTGGGTGCCGGTGGTGGTTGTCTGCCTGGCGAGCGTCGTGGGCGCAGCTCCGGAAGCCGCGGTCGTCTGAGAAGCCGCTGAAGAACCGGTGCCGGTGGGAGCCGAAGAATCGGTGGCCGTGGCGCCGGGGGCGGCCTGGAGCTTGTCGAGGCCGGCGGTGACGGTGACGGGCAGCTGCAGGTCCAGGAAGGTGACGGTGCCGACGCTGGCGGTGGCCATGGTGTTGCCGTTGCCGTCGTCCTGGGAGACGGAGGCGCTGCAGGAGGCGACGTCGACTGCGCTGGAGAGCTTGCAATGGGCAATCTCGGTGCTGTTCACATTGTAAGCTTGGGTTCCTTAGATGGGTCTTGGGGAGTCTCAAGTAGAAAGTCGGTTCTTGAAAGACACTGAAGCGTATGACAAGCAGCATATGACTTACTAAGATCCTTCATCTCCAGAGTAAGCCATCGTGAAGGCATAGGTGGATGGGCCCTGAGTGATGGTCTGGCTCTCCGCGAAGCCACACTCATCGGAATCGGTGCCTGGCGGGCATCCTACGGCATAGGTCGTGGCCGAGCTGTCCGCGGCGACGACGGAGGCAACAAGAGGCTGGGGATCGGCAAAGGGCAGCAGAAGCTTGACGGTGGTGGTTTGAGCAGCCAGGACGGCGCTGGAAAAGGCGAGAAGAGCGAGCGAGCGAGCCATGGTTGAGTCGAGAAGCGAACGAGTTATGATGGCGACTGTTGTTCCGGTTGATAGTTGGAGCAGTTGTATAACTGTGTGTATAGAGTTGGGCCTGTATTGGTATGTACTCGGACTTGTAAACGAGTGAACGAGCGACTATGCTTGGCTGATCGGCGACAGAATGAGTGGATTCGCGATGACCAGAAGAGAAGAAAAGCAACCACACGACTCGAGTCGCGCAGCCTGGCGACGGCAGCTTTTAAACGTTCCTTTGATCCTGTCAACCCGCGACACTATTGCTCCCCTTTCCCCTTCAAGGTAGCGTTGCCCATATGCTAGTCTCGGCGATTGACTTTATGAGTTAGATCGCGGAACTGGAAATTGCCTTAGTCAGGACTTGGAACCTCTGCAGCTAGCTGTTCGTACTGCATATGCAAGTAGTAGTAGCTTGGTAAGTCTGCCAGCAACTGAGGGCTTGTCACTGCTCGATTCGTCTTGAATTGACACGGATAACCGACATCGTGGGCGACTCTCTGTTTCTGAGCCGTCGAGGTGGTTCACATTGAGTGCGTTGAGCTGCTGGGATCAGCATCGCCTTGCCGCTGCTGCTGCTGCTGCCGATCGATCTCTGAGTGATAAGGTTCGTTCGAGACATGATCCGAAATTAGCAAGCTCTTGCATGGATAGCCAATTTTGCCCCTGCCCAAGGTTGGGTCTCGCGGGAGGCGGCATTAGCATGACGGTGATCCAGTTTTCCATGTTCCAAGTGATTTTTTTTCGGTGCCTTTCGCATTGACCGGGCGCAGTTTCGACGGCGGAGTGAAGCAGTTCTCAGCGCAGCTCCGTGTAGTACAGCATGATCATCAAGCAAATGCAACCAACTGGATTCGTTGTTTGACTTCTGCCTGATGAGCGATTCGATATTACTATTTCCGTCGACCGAGCAAGCATACGTGAGTGTACAAAGTCAAGTCTTGTCCAGATCCCCGGCCAATGTTTGCTGCCTCCGCAAATGGCTGCGGTTGTGGCTCAAACGGGCGATCTGTGCTCCTTGGGCTTGCCGCTACTGTAGCTGCACAGCCGTGCATCGCGGTGCTTCGCTCACCGGACCGGGAGCAAGATGGTCATGTGTGACACTGTTTGAAGGGAGGCCAATGAGGTGGTGATACAACGTGCAGATTGACTTCATGGTTCTCTTGAATGAGTCCCTCATGATGTTGCGGATAGCTTGCCAGGGCGGATATTTGGAGATGTCATTGAATGCTCAGTCATTATTGAAACCTTACCCAGCAGAGAGTTGCAAGCTGCAACTGTCAATTGCCTGCTGACACGGCATTCCACTCTGCTCGTTTCGCAATTCCGCGCACTTGCCGAGGATGCTCTGCAGCCCCCCACCGAGATAACGGCAGATATGCGGTAAGCGGAAATGCCCGCTGCGCAATATGCACCTATCCGTCATCCCTGGCGCGTTCTTGGCAGCCACGAGCCGGCATCCAACCTTCTCAGACCTTGTCTTGGCACGGCCTTGGCGTCCCGGCGGTTTGACTCGCAAAGCCCGCAAGGGCGGCGTCAACCCAAGAATGAGGGCAAGAACGAGAGGAAGCATGATGATTGCGTGGCAGACTTTTCCTTTGCCTTTGGGGCAAGAAGCATGCCAAGACGGCTTTAAATTTCCTTTCCGTGTCTGTTGAGGTGGTGCTGCCCTGCGACTGCCTCTTGGCTTTGCGGCCTGGTTCTGCCGTAGAGTGGAAAGGTTGTTGTGCTCTATTACTAGGTACCTGCCTGGAGTTTTGGGTGCGGTTGGGAGGTTGCTGGTGACGGCCTTGGCATTCAGAGGGACCTGCTTGGACTTGGCGCTCGAAAGAGTCCATTCTTCCGGCTCTCCTGTCTTCGCTCCTCCCGTAGCCTCTTCACCGTAAGGTACCTAAGCGGAAAACAGGTAGTTGGTATCATAGTGTCATATTCTAGAACTAGAATCCGTGAATGGCCTCTTCTTCATCTCATATTCTTCAATCTTTAATAATCAGTTGCCTTTTCATAGGTCAAGAATTGCCATCTAATCCACTCCAGGAAAGAGCAACGAGCAGAAAAAGGAGCCCAGCACATGCCAAGACATGACGGAGAAAACCCCCTTCATAGCGGCACTCGCCCTAACCCAAATTGGCCGCCAGGAGAGCAGAGGTCCTCTTCTTGGCATCGTGGAACCAAAATCGCTAGCATTTCACCCTTGATGCTTCCCATGCCATGGACCGCGTCGGCCGTCTGCTGGTCCCCGGCTGAAATTCTGCCGTTTTGTCTTTTCTCAACTTCATCGCCGCCTCTCTCTTCCATGCATTCACGGGTCCGTCTTGCGAGCCCAGGCATGTGGTGACGGCGACGACTCGAGCCTTGTCTGTGCCCGCCTCCCTTATCGCTGCTCTCTGCCGGGCTTTGCGTCGAGAGCCAATTGATCGCGTGGGTGCGCACATTTGAGACTCGATTCTCGACAAACTGTCCCTCCCTCGATACCTTATCGTCGGCGCTCGAAGTCGTGAATCGCCCGTATCCGACTGCCCAGGCCGCATTCTCTTGGTTTTGTGACGATCTCCTCTGGCGGTGTTCATTGCGCTACGAAGCTGCACCAGCCCGTAAAGGCGCCATCTCACCATGGCCGGGTTTGCTCCGAACGTCTGGCCGGCAGCGCTGCAGGTTCTGCTCGCCGTGATGGCTCTATGTCCTGCCATCGCGATGGCCCACGACGACGATGATCGCCGAACGACGGCACCGACACCAACTGTGACCGAGGCCCCCATCTATCTGCCGTACTATGACGAGCGCTCGTGGTCGCTGGTTCGAGGGAGCATCATTTCGACAGTATGCGCACCCAATCACTGCAACTTGCTGCGGCGCAAACATTCCGTCGCCTGCGTTTGAGATGCGCGGTCCAGTAGGGTTAACACGGCCTCTAGGATCCCTCTGCGAGCAGAACAACGTTCACCATCTTCTGCCCGACGCAAACACCCCCAGCATGCGACCTGGCCCTCGAGTTCCCCTTTGTCATTGTGGAGGGGCCCGGCACGCTCGAGTTCCACGGAACGGTGACCTCGACATAGTGAGTTGATCTGCGGTGGTGACCTGGTGGAATCCGTGTAGCGGTAGGAAGGGTTCGTGGGCTAACTTTACGTCAAAGCATTGCTGACGTAGAGTGCGACTTGAACGGCACGACGGCCGCAACGTGCTCGGGTTACTCGAGCTACAAAGCCGGTTACACAAACGGACACCTCACTGGGCCTACGCAGCTTTCGTGGACATCCACCTTTACTGGATCCGAGGTGCAATGGGGAACCCTAACGATGGCCGATGCCCCAGGGGCAACTGACGATTCCTTTGACCCCAACGGAACCATGACGGCGCCCACAGCGCCCTCCGGGATGATGTACGAACCTTCGCCTACATCGATGGGATCGAGCTTGCGCGTCTCCGGGTTACGATCGCTCTGTGGGATCATGGCTGGCATTATCGCCGTGTGCCTGGTATCATAACTGCCCATGCACTCGCCCTCGAATCTTGGAGATGAATAGGGTTGGGGATGGTCATGGCTGGTTCGAAGGAACCGTCCGACAGACTCGGGGCCGTGCTCTTCCGGGGCCTCTTCCTTGCTTTGTCCAATTTTTTTTCTGAAAAGCGTTATGAGTGCGTTGTGCCCTCACTGGGCTTTGTCGTTCCAGCAGCATATAAAGGCGTTTGTAATTATGGCTCAAAAGCGCGGAGTTTGGGATTTGGTCAACATGTTTTCTTTTTCTTTGCCCATGGAGTATCTGGTACGAAAGGGGGTAGAATCTTCAGTGGATGCTGGGGGGTACTTATGCATGGAGGGCTGTGTATCTTCGGGTTGATTCGCCGTTATACATGGAGTGTGATGTGGCTCAGTGATAGAGCCGTGCCGGCTTGCTCAGATAAGTATGGCAATGGATGCATGACCTGAATCTTGGAGTCCTTCTCAGCTTCTACAGATCATTCTATCTAATGTGTATTATGGCTCCCGCCACACTGGAAGAACTGCGATGGCCAACAGGTTCACACCCTTGTCAGCCCGGTGGATCTGACAGTTTCAGGCTCCTGTCGCGAAATCGGCTTGAAGCGCTGTCATCCAGTCTCGCGCTCTTGAGAGACTCAATGGTTGGCTGAGCACAGCCGTTTCTTTACCGCAGCCAATCCGGCCGACTGTCCTGCAGGCATCTTTTCCATTGAACGATGGCCGATTTATGAGACTATTTGCTGTTTTAGCCGCGCAGACACGCGAAACGATGACCCGAAAGAAGTGGCATTATGCTTATCATTTACTGCTACACAAGGGACACACTGAGATTGGGACACTACTGTACGAGCTTGAAGAGGCTCTTCTCAGTCGCCTCAGACTGCAAAAAGATCCGCCGAGGCCCTCCCTTGCAGCATCGCGCCTAAATTCCGATGCTACCACGATTTGAGGCTACAGCAGCCCAAAGACATGGTTGAGCGTTTCGCCGCGGCCAAATCTGTCGAAATGATTCGGACCTATAAACCGGGCAATTGGACTGGATGGACCCCGGATTGCCCCAAGCAGGTCCCAGGCAGGCGCTTGAACCGACGACTGAGTGACTTTTCATTGGACTGAGAGGCACGCTGGTGAGCCGAGACAAGGAAAAAGAGGCTCGGGGCCGAGATCTTGGCTTCCTTGTTTGGCCAAGAGGATGCATTGGGCGAAACAAGATGCACAAGGGGAAAAAAGGCTGAGTGCGACCTGTTGCGACGGTGGGATTGCTCTTGACTACTACCTAATACTACCTGTAACCTGTTCCAGGCTCCTTGGCTGGTGCCCGCTGATTTATTCATCCAGAACTGCCTCTTCTTTTGATCCTGCGACCTCCCGGTGCTCGCGTTCTCCTCTTCCTCTTGTCAAGGCTTTGCTCACTACTCCTCCCTCTTTTTGCCCTTTTCTCTGTGTTTTTTGCCCTTTTTTGCTTTGGATTCCCTTTCTCAACAACTGTCACTTGCGTCTCTCCACTCGCTTGCTCGGCCTAGTCCTTGTTGGTCCGTGTTCCTGGGTTCTCTATTGTGAGGTGGCGATCCGGTTCCGGTTGAATATTGATCGCCCTCCTATTGTTGAGCGTCTTACGTTACAACCTGCATTCATCCGACCCTCTTTCGACACTATTGTTTGCCGCACGCTTTGGCCGTGATTTCTTTCCTTCTCTTCTCTTCTCTTCTCTTCTCTTCTTTATTTCTTTCGTCTTCTCCTTTTGCAACGTTTTGCTCAATCTTCCAGGTTGAAGATTGAAGCTTGAAGATTGATTCTTCGGTTCTTTATCCTACCTGCATCAGTACATACACTCGGCCCCAGCTTTGAAACGAACGACTACTAGTGCTGGACACAAGATCGATCATTTCACCTAAACTCTTTTGCCGTGCATAAAGAACAGGAGCAGCATGAGATTCGTCAAGAGCCTGAATGTCGCGACGGCGGGGAGCTCCGTCATGACGGCTCCCGCCTCCCTAGACGTCAAGAGCCTGTGTGAGTATAGCCTCATCTCCCGTGTAAGATGGCGAGTCGACTAACACCAGACTCACAATAGCATCTGTCCGAGATGTCGCAGCTACTCTTGCATTCGACACAATGTCCTACTACAAGGGTAACCTCTCCTCGGCGGACTCCATCAACATGGGCGACCTCCAGGACCCGTACTACTGGTGGACGGCCGGCGCGCTCTGGGGAGCGATGCTGGATTACTACCACCTCACCGGGGACCCGTCGTACAACGACGTCGTGATCCAGGCTCTGCTGGCGCCGACGAACCTGGGAACGGAAAACGCCTACATGCCGGCGGAGCACGCCTTTGAGGAGGGCAACGACGACCTCTTCTTCTGGGGCTCGGCCGCCATCGCCGCGGCGGAGCGCAACTTTCCGCAGCCAGACAGGTCGCTGCCGTCGTGGCTGGAGCTGGGAGCTAACGTCTTCGACCAGCTCCTGAGCCGCTGGAACACGCAGCACTGCGGCGGCGGCCTGCTGTGGCAGATATACGAGTCCAACCCCAACGGCCTGACGTACAAGAACAGCGTTAGCAACGGCGGCTTCTTCCAGATTGCGGCGCGCATGGCGCGGGCCACGGGCAACGATACGTACCTCGAGTGGGCGGAGAAGGTCTGGGACTGGTCCATGGACGTGGGCTTCATCGACGCGGACCTGTACCACGTCTACGACGGCTCGGGCATCGACACCAACTGCACCAAGACGAACCCGGCGTCGTTCACATACACGAGCGGCATCTACCTGCACGGCGCGGCGGTCATGGCCAACTACACGGGCAAGCTCGAGTGGAAGGAGCGCGCCGAGAAGCTGATGGACGGCGCCGTCTGGTTCTTCCAGCCGCCCAACGTGACGGCCAAGATCATGTACGAGGGGGCGTGCGAGACGGTCGAGAGGTGCAACGCGGACCAGACGACGTTCAAGGGCTACCTGGCGCGCTACATGTGGCAGGCGACGCAGATGGTGCCCTCTCTGCGCAGCAAGGTCGAGAGCCTGCTCGTGGGCAGCGCCGAGGCCGCCGCAGGCACCTGCACCGGAGGCTCGACCGGCCGCGCCTGTGGCCAGAAGTGGTACGTGGGCCAGTTTGACGGGATCCCCGGATTCGGACAGCAGATGTGTGCGCTGGAGGCGATTCAGGGGCTGCTGATTAGCGAGGCGGCTCCCCCGCTCGAGGCCAAGGACATCAAGGTTGTGCGGGACGTGGACTGGAGCGCTGCTGGTGCCGGCAAGGATTTGCCTACGAGGGCGGTGCAGACGTCGTCGACGACGAAGAGGGGGAATGCGGGCGAGGCGCAGCCGACGGGGAATGCGGCGGCTGGGAGGGTGATGGATGTGGGATTGGGATCTTTGATGGTGATGGGATTGGGATTGGTGGTGGTGGTGGTGGCTTTTTGAGGGGGACAAGGTTACCTTTTGTGTTACGCCTTTGGAATCGCCTTCATCATCCCTTTGTTTTCCCTCATTGCATCTAGATTTCCCCTTGGCCTTGTTTCCATTCTTTTTGTATATTCTGTAGATCCAGGTAATAAGTGGCCGATGGTGGCGATGGTAGATGTTGCTGCAGCTCTGGGATAGAATAGACGAGGCTGCTGTTTGTGTGGATATATGTATACGCTTTTCTATTCAAGTCTACCCTTTCTCTTCTTCTTCTTCTTCTTCTATATGTTCCCATATGACTTTGATACCGAACTCGTCGTCAACCACTGTATCCAGATGGACAAGTTTTTGCACATTGCCTTCCATCTCACCTCTCAAACTCGTCTTTCAGTCTCATCATCTAAGCGCTCCCCCTGAGTTCAGCCAGCGTCTTCTTCAACGCCTCCAAAAACCGGGTAACCTCGTCCTCGGTGCCCACGGTAATCCTCAAGCACCCCTCGCACCCGTGCTCCTTGCCCCTGAAGCGCACAACGACGCCCTTTGTCTCCGCGAGCCTCTCGTACACGGCGAGCGCCACCGCATTATCCGGCCTGCCGTCCTTGTCCAGCATCTCATACAGCAAGAAGTTGCTCTCCGTGCCGCCGCGCAGCCTTCCGACGCCATCAATGGCCGGCAGCTCGCGAATCAAACGATCGCGCTGCGCAAGCAGCTTGTCCCTGTTTGCGCGCATGACGGCGAGACCCGCGGGGCTCAGGGCGGCGGAGGCGAGGGCGCTGGTGGGGCTGGAGATGTTGTAGGGGGCCTTGAGGCTGTTGAGCAGGGCGGCGATGGGGGCCGGGGCGAAGGCGGCGCCGAGGCGGATGCCGGCCATGCCAAAGGCCTTGGAGAGGGTCTGCATGACGACGAGGTTGGGGTACTCGGTGACGAGCTCGGCGAGGGAGGAGGAGGAGGCGGCGTCGTCCGGAGCGAAGTCGATGTAGGCCTCGTCGAGGACGATGACGCCGTTCCAGGACGGGTGGTTGAGCAGGGCGACGACGTCGGACTTGGACAGCAGCGAGCCTGTGGGGTTGCCGGGGGAGCAGAGGTAGACGAGCTTGATGGAGGGGTCGGCGTCGAGGGCGGCGGAGATGGCGGGCACGTCGAGGGCGAAGGTCGGCGCGGGGAGCAGCGGGATCTTGACAATGGCCACGTCGTTGACCTGGGCGGAGACGGCGTACATGCCGTAGGTCGGGGGGCAGGTCAGGATGCGGTCCTTGCCGGGGGCGCAGAAGCAGCGCAGGAGGGCGTCGATGGCCTCGTCGCTGCCGACGCCGACGAAGAGGTTGGCGGGCGTCAGCGTCTTGGGGGTGTGGGCGTGGGTGTTGCGGAGGGAGCAGAGGAGCTGCTTGAGGTCGTGCTGGTGGGGGTCTGGGTATCTGTGCAGACCGAGGGGGTCGATTTTGAGGGCATCGTCGTCGTCGTTGCCAGAGGAGGAGGAGGAGGACTTGATGGCGGCGATGGCGGAGGGGGAGAGGGAGGGCCCGTAGGCGTTTTCGTTTGCGTCGAGGAGGATGTTTGTGCCGTCGTCTTTGTAATCGCTGTTTTGGAGATTGTCAGTTGGATTTGAAAAAGTTAGAGAGAGAGGGAGGATCTGGAGAGGAAACCGACTCTCGGGCGCAACGGTAGGGTTGCAGGGCGAGGATGTTGGGGCGAGCGCAGGTTTCGAGGTTGAAGGGAGACATTGTGCGTCTCTGTGGAGGGAAATTATTCCCCAATTGGACGATTGGTGAGGGTTTGTGGTGTTTTGCGAAAATGAAAGGAAGAGGAGAAGAAGGAAGATAAAGAAGTGAAGACGTAAGGGGGGAAAGGAGAGACGGCGCTGAAAGACTGAATGCGTCCGAGATGGAAAAAAGAGTCAACGGTATGAATCAATCCCGCAGCGATAACGACGATAAGCCCCGAGGCCGGAGGCGGGCTTTTGTGGGGCGTTTGGAAGGGAGGAACCGGATCGAGGGCCGGAGAGGCGGGAAGAGGATAAGTACATATATTGAAGGATGATGAAGGTGAGAGGTGAGTCATTAATTGAAGGAGTCTATTTTATATGACTTTATGAAGAAGAAGCAACAACAACAGAAATGTGAATATATCAATTGGCATCGCTTTCATAAAACCATCCATCCCATAGAAGAGGCATATCCCATACAAGTCATCCATACATACCTAGGTAACCCAATCCCGTATAAGTCAAATCTTGAGCCAAACAGAGTACCTAGGTAACAAGACAAGCAGCAAATTGAAAGCCCATCATATACGCCATCCAGAAGTCGACCATTAACCCCTACAAGTGATATCCAAAGAGAAACCAGCACCGCGGCCTCAGAAACAGCCGGTGCGCCACAACCCTCCACAGCGTCAGTCCACACGCCAGCCCTCCCGCCAGCAGCGGAATCAGCTGCCCAACAGTCCCAATCTCGTCAATTCCCACCTCCTGGACGTCGTTGACCGAGATGAGATGCTCGACCAGGTAAATCGACATGCCAATCAGCGCCATCGACAGCGCCAGCAGCGCCAGCTCCACCCGCGGCCGCACCTTTTCCTTCTTCTTGAAGCCCTCGCGAAAGCCGCGGTTGAACCTCGTCCCCGTCGCCCACACGCTGAAGGCGAGCGAGGCAACGCACAGCACGACGCCAACCACCGACATGACCTTGCCCAGCGTGCGGAACCAGCCGTGCAGGCTGACCCTCCCGAAAAAGGCAATGTCCGGACACGCGGCGGCGACGTGCATGGCGTCGATGCCGCGGAACCAGAACCAGCAGCCGTACGAGGAGACGGCCGTGTAGAAGACGACGCGGAAGATGCCAGAGAAGTGGCTAAAGTGGCTGATGCCGTCGCCCGTGAGGCTGGACAGCGACCCGAAGAGCAGGTACTGCGTGATGACGGCGCCGATGAGCGAGTCGCCGGGGCGGGACTGGGTGCAGAGGCCGAGGAAGATGGACCACTGGATGATGAGGTTGGCGATGCGGTAGGTGCTTTCTGTCCGCGGCTCGAAGAGCGTCGCCAGCAGGGTGGCCGTCCACTGGGCGTAGAGGCCGACGCGGACGCCGATGCCGTAGAGGTCCGAGTTGCCGGGGGGGCATTGAGGCGTGGCGATGATGGTTGAGTTCATGTTGATGGGGATGATGATGAGGAGTTGTTGTGTCGTGTTGGGTTGGGTTGGGTTGGTATCAAAGGGATGAACAACAGTAAGGAAGAAAGAGAGAGAGAGAGAGAAAGAGTCGGCGACTGATACTGACGCTCTCACGCTCTCTCTGTCTTTCAGGGGATAATGGACAGAGGCAAAGAGAGACCAAGCATCGTCAAAGTCACGTACGTGATCCGTGGGCAGAGAAAATCGGCCTCGAATTAGTTGCGGGCCCCTGCCGCTACATATGTGAGCGATCCCACGACCCCCCCTCCCAGCAGAACGACCATCGGACATCGTCTCCTCGGTATGATGGGTAGGGTGGTGGCAGTGCTCATGCACCTCCAGCCAAGGCAAGACACGGCAAGCCTCGCCTTGGCAACTGATTCCGCCTCACAAGAGAACCACCACGATAAACCTACCAACTAGCTTGTACAGCACTATAAGTATGCAAGCTGTAGGTAGCCATCATAAGGTGGTCACAAGGTAGGTCGGTGGGCTCATGTTCCCATCTCTCAGCCCCAGCACCTAACGAGCATGTATTCGACAGCCCTCGGTATCGCAGTGGTCTTACTACTGCGTTCTGTGAGACATCGGGCACACACAGGACGGACCAAGAGAGAGACGGACCAACGCCGCAGAGATTCGGGTTCTGCAAGGCAGGGTCCGAACCGCCCTGGGCCACAAGAGAAGTACTAGTCCTGCAATCACAGCCAATCATGGCGTCGCGCGAGGCAGACCCAGGACGGGATGCTTGTCGACAGGGGTAGCGGAGAGGCGATCCAGAGGGCGCTAATCAGCCGATTCCCAGAGCTGCTTCTGGGCTTTGCTTTGTCTGCAACACATATCGTCTACTATTAGTACTAGCACATTCTCAAGCAGGGTGCTTTGGTCTGTCCCAATCGTGTCTCGCATGTGATGCCTGCTAGTCCCAGCAGCTGAAAGGCAGACAGATGTGGAAGAGGGTGGGGAGGGGGAAGACGACAGGGGGGGGGAGGAGAGCGATGAGGGCTGAGAAAGATTGAGGCTGAGAATTTGGGGAAAAAGAGAGGCAGCCTCTGGGGTTGCCTTGGGGGTTCTGCACTGCAAATCCCATGTCCCATAGGACCTGAAGCTGCGCGCATCCCATCGCATCCCGGTCGAAGGCTGTGTGGCCCGTGGTTGCTGTTGGCCATGTGCTGTCTATGTGTGTTAGAGATTCTCGTCTTATATCCTTGCACGCACAGCTTTGCTCAATGATTCCTTGCCTGTATATTCCCCAGTTCAACCTAATTTTTCTAATCTTTCCTCCAAACTCATCTCGTCCCATTTCTATAATAACCGATCAAACTGGAACAAGCACCCTGCCAACCCTCCCCAAGCAACCATGAACTCAACGACCCTCACCTGCCCAGTCACGGGCACCCCCGACCTCTACGGCCTGGGCATCCGCCTCGGCATCTACATACAGATGGTCTCGGTCCAGATTTCGGGCCTCGCCTCCATCGTAATGCAGTCCGAGGACAGCCTCAGCCAGGGCGTAATCATCTTCGTCCTCGCCACCGGCATCGTCCTCGTCCGCCTCCTGCGCGCCGCCGCCGACATCCAGGCCGTCGAGGTCTTCCCCATCCTCACCCTGCTGCTCGCCCAGCTCGGCGTCTGCCGCGTGGCCGGCCGCAACGGCCAGACCACGGCCCACATCTACGTCTTCGAGGTCGCGGGGCTCATTGCCCTCTTTGCCTGGTTCTGGTGGCATGGCATGGACACGCTGCCGAGGAAGTGCCATGACGACAAGGCCTTCTTCTTTGCAAAGGTGAGTATCTGGCATTGGTTCCGGACTCTGAACAAGGTCGGGTCCGTGTTTGCCATCATCGGCGGCGTCTTCCTCGTCCTCTTTTACCTCGGAGGTGAGTGTACTCCCCACCTGATACCACAGCTTTCTTATAAGGCTCTCAGCGACTCACCACAAGTGAACGTAGCCGTCATGCTCCTCAACTTTGTCCTCGCCACCAACTACTTCCGCCAGTTCCAAGGCGAAACAGGCGGCCGCGGCTCCAGGGGAGGGAACGGCGTCGTGGACCTTAGCTCGATCGACTTCCTCGTCAACGTTGGCGCCATTGTCTACGTCGAGATGGCGCTCAAGTGGAACGACATCTCGGACGTCCACAGCCTCGCCTCACCGGGGCAGTTTATGCCGTTCTTTATATCGATTGCGCAGCTGCTGAGCGTCTTTTACGGGATTGGCAAGGGGATGCTTGAGATGGCTGAGGACGAGGATAGTGATTCCGATACCGAGTCTGGTAGGTTTGCCGCTTTTATTAGTCCTTTTTCTACATTTGAATTTGATAAGAGGACGCCTTTTTGCTAACGAGGATTTTTGTAGATGATGGGATGAACTTGCC
This sequence comes from Trichoderma parareesei, assembly GCA_001050175.1. Classification (NCBI taxonomy): domain Eukaryota; kingdom Fungi; phylum Ascomycota; class Sordariomycetes; order Hypocreales; family Hypocreaceae; genus Trichoderma; species Trichoderma parareesei. The sequence goes on along the minus strand of LFMI01000866.1, from coordinate 4,722 downwards.
TTGTCCGCATGAGAAAAAAGGGTGGTCGTTTAGGAGCCAGCAGGAGTCGCTCCCCCTTGTTGTTCGAACTACCTAACGCCAACTGAATGCTGCGACTAGGTCCCGAATTATGCTTTGCTTTTATACCTGTTTTTGTTATTCTTTCACGTTTGTATGAGTCGACGGCGCGCCGGCTTTGTCTTGTCTGCGATATTCCCCCCTTGGTTTAGGTTCTATGGGTTATGCTGGGTTCTGTTCATGGGGCCGATGAAGTATCATGTTGATGGCAACATAGTGCATTTGAGTCATAAAAATATATACAATCTATACTCGAATCTGGTTTATCTGGACTACCTAGCATCAGGAAGCGGCCACGATAAAAAGAATGGCAGGTGCAAACTCCCTTCGATCACCATATCATGCTTCGGTCATGTCTCCTGAGTCAGAACCGTCGTCGTCAACCAGGACTCTCACCTCCAGACACTTTTTTTTTTTCCTAAGCAATAATCTCTCCTCAATCAAGCAACTATCAAGCCCGGATAGGACGAGACCGCCTGCTAGAAGCACCGCACTTGCCAACAGGGGCAGCAGTGCGATCAGAATCAAAGTCGGTATCAGGGCCAGGACTAGGAAAGAGAACATCGGCACCCTCGAGAGTAGCGCATCCATTGTTGACATTGGCAACAAACTGCGCAGGGCGGTTGTAAATCGAATCAGCAGGGCTGCGAGCCGAACGCCCCGAGGGCCGGATGGTGACGGCTCCGCAGTTCATGTACATCTCCCTGTTGCCGATCCTGTTGAACCAGGTCCAGGCAAAGAGGGCCTCGCCGGGGGGAGTGTCGTTGGGCAGGGTAAAGTCCCAGGTGGGCGTCAGGGGGCATCCGCCGATCCAGGAGTGGACGACGACCCAGGTCCGGCCCCGGTCGTAGGACAGCGAGGCCTGGCAGCTGCCGCCGCTGTGGGTGGCCGAGCCGGCGACGGTGAGGTTGTACGTGCCGCCGGCGCGCCAGGTGACGCCGGGGGCGCCCTCGGGCCTGCCGACGTCGACCTGGTAGCCCTTGCAGGGGTAGTTGGAGCCGTCGGCGTTGAGGGGCGACGTCATGTCGTAGTTGATGAGGTTGCCGGGCACTCTAGGGTTGTACTTTGAGCGGAAGACGGGGGGCCACGAGACTT
>LFMI01000865.1:45476-66522 GCA_001050175.1 Trichoderma parareesei | reverse complement strand
TTTTTTTTTTTTTTTTTTTTTTTTTTTTGTGCCATGGACGCTTTGCGCTGCGGGGGACGAGAAGAAGAAAGAATTTGCTGACTGTTGCGTTAGAATGGTGCAGTTCGAGGCTCGATAGGCGATGAGGCGATAGAGTGACGTTTGACGGGGGGGAATGGCATATCAAGGGGCATTGGAAAGATTGAGACGACATAGACACAACACAACGAGGAGTTGGGGAGAATAATCAGGCATCATCAAGAGCACCACAGGGAGTCTTGTTCTTCTTACCAGGGAAAATTTTCGATATTACTTGTTCTGCAACCGCGTCTGGAGAGACGCATGTATTTCTTGCTTTGGCGCAACCTCAAAAAAAGATTATATCAAACATTACCAAGTCCCTTTTTCGTACCCACCCCATTGTGTTCACCTCAAGTTTCCAAAACGCCGTAACTACCCGTAACGCCTCCTTCAAAAACCCACGTTTGCGCTCTTACCGCTGTTTGTGCAGGTACTTTGCAAAGCTCGCGTCTCCCAAGATGCCATGGTCCTGGCCATCCACGGCAGCCGCATATCTGGCCTGTAGGCCCTCCGTAGTCGTCTCATCGTCCTCATCATCGTCGGAGTCGTTGTCGCTCGGCACGTCCACATCGTCATCGTCCGCGCCGACCTTGAGGGGCCCCTTTTCGGCCACGTTGTTGACGTCGACCGACATGCCCTGCATCATCTTTTCCAGCTCCTGCTCGCGACTCTTCTTCTTGCGCTCTTCCCGCTCTTCCCTCCGTCGCTCCAGCTCCGGCAGATAATCATCCAGAAACTCCTTGCGCTTCTCTTCGACGGCCTCAAAGAAATCGTCAATGCCAGTTCCAACTCGGGAGCTGACGGCCACCATGCTGAGATGCGAATAGAACTCTTCCAGCACAAGGCTCATGGAGTTGAGCAGGCTGCTCATGTAGCCGCTTCCGCCACTTCCGAAGCCTTCTTGGCCGCCAAACACGTCCGAGTTCTCGTCGCGGCGCAGAGCTTCCTGGAATGCCTCGAAATCCGTCATCCACTCCTTGGCAAATGAAGCGTCCTTGACATCTGTCTTGTTGAAGACCAGAATCATGGGCAGCTTGGTCTTGTAGAGGATGGAGCAGGCGTAGAGCATGTTGGACATGAATGTAGACGTCGAAGCAGTCCGCGGCGTATCGATAATGTAGGCGATGACGGTGGGAAACGACGATGCGAGCGATTCTAACAAAATAGTTCCCGACGCTGACCACACAAAGGCCTCGATCTGGCCGGGCGTATCGACCAGGATCCGGTCAATGGGCTTGCGATTGGGGTTCTGGGGATCGGGCTTTGCGCGCTTCTCCAGCAGGTTCACCACCTGGTCGACCTTTGTGGCGAAGAGGTTCAGCGACGTCAGGATTCCGCCGTTGGGCCCCAGGTTGTACTGCTTCATGACCTCCTCGTAGTTGACTGAATCTCGGATGTCGATGTTGCTTTCGAAGGGCACGTTGAGAACCGCGGGATCGAGGTTGATGACATAGGGAGGCGTTCCCTTTGCATGGAGATGGGCGTTAATTCTCTGCATAAAGGTCGTCTTCCCGGAACCTGTGGGTGGGAGAGATGCCCCCTCATGTTAGATTGGATGACCGGAGTACCGGGCGGTTGATGTTGAGGGAAGCTTGCCTGCCATGCCGACGCAGACGACGACGGGCGGTGACGATGCCGTCATCGCGGGGGCGCCGCCAGTAGATGATGAGGCCATCTCGAAACTCAAAGGATGTATAATATGACCTGTAGGAGAACTCGGAGTCAAGGATTACTGCGAATATAGAAGGTAGGTATGAAGAAAGCAAAGGAAAACAGCTTGGTAATGGAATCAAAAAAAGAAAACTGGGTACAACCAAGTCTAGCGATGAAAAGGCTGCCCCGCTGCCAATGGAAACTTTGTTCACCAACTGAAAGTACCGTACCTAAGGCGGAAAAGCCCCGCGGTGACGTCTGAAGATTCAACTCCAAGCTTCCATCTTCACGCATTATATAAGCAGCCTCAACTTCAAGTTCTACCTACAACTAACCCGTACAAATAACACGATCCGTTGCAGGGCTGTGTGATATCCGCAGAAATAAAGACAAAGTCATCACTGCTAGCCGATAACGTCCGTTCCAACATGCACCTCTTTTTATTCTTTAAAAAACCCGCCCAACTCCACCTCAGCCGGTCTCCCATTCAAGCCACTCCTTCTCCCCCCTATTAGCCATCGGTGCCGCTGCTGCGGAATGTCGCGCATAAAGCGGCGTAGTGGTGCGTCAGGTCGAGCACGTTCTGCGGAAGGCTTGTTGCTTGGATTATGCTCCTGACTTTGACGGCGCCTTCGTCCTCAATCAGAGTTCGAATCGTGTGAAGCAGCTCTGGGCTAAACTCGCTGTACCACCTGTACTGCCAGGTAACCAGCCGGATCACCGCCGCCACCGTCTCTCTGGTGCTCTTGGTCCTCTCAAAGACGCGCAGCACGCCTGCCAGAGCCTTGGGGCTGAAGCGCAAGGACAGGCACGCCCGATATGCTTCGGCGGCCTCGTCAAAGTGCTGCAGACGCTCGGCGAGGGAGCCGAGAATCTCCCACTCTTCGGCCGACTTCTTGTACTGGATCTGCTGGGCGCGGTACTGAGCCATCTGCGTGCGCCAAATTGTGTAGACGCGCAGGTCCTCGTAAAGAACCATGAATAGGCTGTCGAGCCAACGCTCGCACAATCGCTTAGTGTTAAGTTTGGAGAGATGGTCGTCAGTATTGGTGCCCTATAACACCTGGTGTCAATAAACAGCAACGCCCCTCAACTTGCGCATTCGACTCACATTTTCAGCATCGGCTTTGACTTCGTCAGGGTCCACAGTGCTGGAAGGCTTCTCGACTCCGCTGCTCTCGCCGTTGGGGGCCAGTGTCGACGCGCCCGATTCAGCGGGCTTCTCGCCATTCTCCGAGCCCTCGTCTCCGTTCGTAGTTGGGTCGGGCGTGCCCCGAAGGCCATCCATACTCGGACTCCGCATCGGCTGAGCAGCCTGGGTAGCCTCCTGCTTTTCGGTACGGTATTCGTCCTCCATGACAAAGACATTGCTGCGAATCTTGAGAAGTTGATCCCAACCAATCTTGGACGTCATTTCCGTCAATATACTGTACGCCTTCTTGAATGTGCCGCGGTAAGACGCTGCCCGCAGGCTCAACAGACTCGGGTCGACCTGTTCCGAGTACCTAGACTCCGGTTCGCTGTCAATCTCGTCAAGGCGCGTCTCGGGCAGAGTAGGGAGATGGACGTCTCTCGGCTCGGGCATCATGGGTGAGTCCTTGTCCTGGTAGGTGAACATGGGGCACGAGTTGAGTATCGTCAGAGCATTCTCCCAGTCCTCCATAGCGACGTAGACCTGGGCGAGCCTGGCCCAAGTGCTGAACTCGCTAGGCGCAGCAATCGTACTGCGGTCTGCGCACCCGAGAGCCATCTTGAGCCTCTCCTCCTTCAGTTCCATCGTATCGGCCTTGAGAGCCTTCTTCATCAAGAAGTCTGCCTGCGTGTCGAGCATGACGTAGTCCATGGGAGTCTGCTGAAGCGACTGGTACAGAACCTTGACTCCTGCCACCTCTTCATTACCCATGAACAGAACCTTTGCAAGCAGTGATGCGACCTCGACGCTTTGAGTTCGGAGCTTCTCAAAGAGGTTGATGCCGGATGTATATCGGCCGGTCGTCTCGAGGTACTTGAGCAGCCCAGTGGTGAGATGATTCGACACATTTGTAGGCACCTGAACGATGGAATCTGATCCAAGTTGCCATCCTACGTGATGTTAGCTCAATGCTGATGAAGTCCGTGATGCATTCCATCTCCTTGCCTCGGAAGAAGAGCTGCTCAGCCGCGTTAAGGAAGCGATGCTCAGTCTCGGTGTTGGTGACAGGATTGAACCTGCGGACGCCGACAATCTTGCGGATGCTGTCTCCGCTACCATCGTCGGCGTAGGAGTATGCTCTCAGGACGCTGCAGAGATACGTCTCCAGCCACAGGTCGTCTGACGCCTTTCGCTTTTCGCCTCGCTCGTCGACGCAGTAGCTCTCGACGGTTCCGGGGATGGACACATGCACGCGCATGTCCAGGCGCGAGAAGGCATTGTAGCAGCTTTGCGCTGTCAGCACCTCCCATGTTTTGGAACGGTCGCATCGATCTCTGCCACCTACCAGTAGACACCCTCGACAATCCTGGTGGTTGTGTTCGGGTCATGGTCACGGTACGTCAGTGTGTTGATATAAGCCGCAAGGCTGGCCGAGGACGACGCATCGACACCCGTAACGTGATGGTAGACGCCGGTCTGCAATCAACACCTTTTAGCTTGCTTGTCTCGTGCCTGGAAATCGTCGCCATCGCTAACCTGCTTGCCCGGATTGCGCACTGCCTGCTTCACGAGATGGACCAGATCCGGCGGACCCAGCTCTCGCAGCGCCGCAAGCTGTTCTGTCCTGGCGTCGATCGACTCGTGGAGGATGTCCTCGGTTAACCTGAGCAAGAGTTAGGCGCCCTTGTCTGGAGCTTGCGTGCATCGCGGGAGGCTCACTCAGGCACTGCCGGCGCAACCATGGCGGCAACGGGGCTGTTGAAGCTGCGCGATCAATGGGTTCGAGCTGCTCCGGGGGCGATTGAGAGCTGCGGCAACCATGAAGAGCGGCTGCAGCGGTTCCACGCAGATGCAGAGCTGGAGTTGCGCAGACGGTGGCTGGAGCAGCTGTTTGAAGCTTCGAGCAAGGATTCGATGGCTGCCGGGGCACTGGACACTGACCACGTATGACCGGCCTTTCAAGGTTCCGCCCTGGTTCTGGCACCTGCACGTGTACGGCACATGTACATAGGTAAGGTACAGCCCAGGTATCTCGATGCCAGTGAGGCCAGGTACGGGGGGCTTGGGGGTCGCTTGGGGGGCATTGCAGGGGCTGCAGCGGCGGCCACAGCGCTCTTAGTCAGCTGCTGGTGCGCGCCACCTCCCCCTCAAGCTACCTACCGACAGAGCACTTGCAGCGCTGAGAGTCAAGCGAGTCACTGCTGTAATTTGATCTTATCGCCTCGGCTGGGCCAATTGAATTGAATTTACGCGACGCGCCAGTTGAGTCGGTACATGTATTATTCGAACGTCATTCAGGGCCAGATGAAACTCCGGCTTCCTCCAACCTTCACCTCACGACTCTGCGAATGCTGGCCCTGTCAGCGTCCGCATATCGCTTGCGATCATGGTGCGTCTGGTCACCTCGTCCTTTTATGATATGTTGTACGATAACATGCTAACCTGACCCTTTGCTGCAGCCCGCCTTTCAGGCCATCAATCTCGAGCCTGAGGAAAACCTCGACGAGCAGATCGATACCACCAAGGAGCTTCACGTGAGTTGCACATGCGCACCCTGATGGACGGAATCGAAACAGGACACAGTTTGACGCTTGCTGCAGGTAGACGAAGCCCTCAAGCGCTTCCAGAATGCGCTGAAGCTCCACGCGCAAGGCCCGCGGTCCCGCGAAGCAGCCAGTGCCGCCTACGACGAGCTTTTCGAGTCCGAGATATTCAAGTATCGAGAAGCGAAGACCGACTACGAACGAGCGGAGCTACAGGCTGATGGCCAGGCAGAAGACACCTCAGCACCAGAATTCTTCGCAGACGGACTCGATGTGGCCGCGGGCGGCGCAGATGGAGTGGCTGCTAGTCTTGCGCTCGCGCTTTACCTGTCCTACAAGAATTATGGGCAGTTTTATCTGGACAAGCTTAAAGATGAGAGGGACGCAGACCCTGATTGGGGCAGCAAGCTTCAGCTTTACTATTCCAGCGACCATGGAAAGAAGATACTCGGCAGCTGGACCGCTGCGCTGGACCAGGATCCTTCAGATCCGGAGCTCTGGAGAAAAGTAGCGAGATTTGCCGGCGCCCTGAACAGCGGAAGAATCAAGCGATATTGCCTGGAGGCTGCAATAGAGCTGGATGACGATCCTGCCGTGATGGAGGTTGAACCTCCTTCTCTCGCCGAGAGCTTGGCGGGCGAGCAGCTCAAGATGTACTTGAATCTCCTCGGCGACGACATGGCATTGTCGCATCCGGCAATGGCACCTTGGATAAAGAAGAAGCTGCCAGCGCTGCTGAAACGACATCTCGACCCCATTCCATTTCTGCCAGATCCGACCGCGACGTTGTCAGTGCCAGCGGAGTTGCAGATCAGCAAACAGCTTCTGGACAACGGCAGCGCTGATGACAGTGTTACCATATCGAGCGACTTGGACGTGTCGAGCAGGAATGTCGAGTCCTGGTCTGCTCTTGGATCTGAGCTCACGAAATGCGCCGAGAGCACTAAGGATGCTTTGGAGATATGCAGACTAATCTTGCAAACTGCCAAGCAGGATATGGACATGGACGAATCGCGAGATGAGGCCAGCAACGGACCTGAGAATGGCACTCTTTCCGAGGACAAAAAGGTTTCAGATACAAATGGCAACAAGGCAAAGGCGTCAGCGACGCCGCCTCGGGAATCAAAAGGGAGCCAAGCGTCCGACGGTGCCGATGACGCTGGCAAAGGCGCTGATGCGACACAAAAGGAGGCCAACACCACACAATCAGCGAGGAAGCGATCACAGTCCGCCGCGGGACTCCCAGACGGCGCCGATGAAGAGAACGTGACGGAGAAGAGAAGCAAGAGAGTTCGCAGGAGAGCCGAGACCACGCAGGCCGAAGAAGCCCCCGATCCGAGCACTCTGATAGCCAACCAACTGCGCCCTTACCAGGAAGCTGACCAACATCTGTTTGCAATGACCAAGCACTTGCTGGAAGTCATTGGAGTCGAGGATAAAGACACCTTTGATTATCTGGAAGAGATGCTCAACCTGTGCGTGGCGGAAGATCGGTCTTCCAAGTTTACTCGTGTCGGAGCCAAAGATCTGCGCACGCTGATCGCTGACTTCAAGGAAGATGTTGCCATGGTTTTTCTTAACAAGAAGGAACAGGCGACTCTGGGGCTCTCCTCTTTCTTGGAGCATGCCAAGACGGGCTCTGAGGATCAAGCCGTCACTGTTCCTTTCAACGAGACCAAAGGGCTGAGGGATTTCGCGCTGAGAGTGGAGAGGAGAGGTGAGCAGATGACAAGTCACGATGTTATCTTCGAGTGGATGAAGACCATAAGCTCGAGCTATGCCTCCTTCAAGTGGTCCGATGACATGAAGCGAGCGGTTGTGCAGATGCTCAACGCAGCCGACTCATCGCTCTACACCCTGGTTTCGGAGGCACTGCGGATAGAATCATCCCCGGAAGCCCTCGCGGAGCTGGAATCTCTTATCCCCATGGTGTTTGAACTCTACATCGACATCTACGAGCGGATCACCAACCCAAGCAGTGCCGTGGATTATGCAACCCGCATGGAAACCAAATACCGACTCCAGCGGTGGCTGGATTTGGCGTCGGCTTATGTGCGCCTGATGAATCGGCCACCAGCTGATCCCCTATGCGTCAGGTTTCTGTGGGCATCCGTCTTGGTGTCATCGCTCTCAGACAACCCAGTTCGGGAGCATATTCTCTTGCTGTGGACGTCGCTTCGTGATTTCCTAACCGAGGAGAACGTCGGGCCGCTGACTCTACCAAACAACGTGGTCATGCCCACAATCTCCCCGGCCGCGGCAGACCGAGAAATTTCCAAGCTCACCACCATGGATTTCTTCCTCAGTCTTTTTCAGGAAGGTATGGAAAGTCCCGTTCATGTCATTGAAACACTGGAGCCTGTCCTCAACCCTTCGTCCGTCTGCATATCTGCGGAGAGGCCAGAGGAGGCGCCAGAGCGTGAGGCATCTTCTCCCCCTGAATCGGAGGAACATCAACAGCAGAAGAACAAGCAACGCATATCGGACTGCGCCACTCAGGGCATGCGTGATTTGTGGAAGTTTTTGAGCAGCAGCAGCACTGAGCTGAGACTATTTCTCTGGTCACGACTGGGAGATGCGTATGAAGCCATAAAGTACACAACAAAGCGGTTCTCATGCCTCCTCCGAAGCATTGAACTGATTGTGGCGGACTTGGAGAGTGAAAAGTACGCCAAGCTCCCCGATGAGTCTCGCCTGCTTCTCTACATGAGAACGCTGAAGTCTCTCGACGAGCTGCTGATCCAGGCCTTGACGTTGGCCTTGAACGACTCCTCGGCATTCGACATCATCGATGATGATCATCTCAAGTCAAGTTGCAGCGCCATTGCCAAGGTGAATTCAATCCTTCACGTTGCGTTCTTGTACGAAGACGAGGTCAAGATAGGGGTCAAGGCGGCACCATCTTCGAACTCGACCTTTCAGTCTCTCATTACCAAGCTGCGAGAAATGCAGGTGCGCACCTGGTCTCTTCAGTTCACCATGTTCAGGGCAGGGCTGCCTCTCCATGACTCGATTGATTCGGAGAAGGAGCTGGCAGACTTCCTCGCCGCTATACACCAAGTAATTGGTCTTCGAAAGTGTTGTAAGGCTTCGAACAAGATCTTCCTCAAGGTCATGCGCATGGAGCTGCTTAAGAACAAGAATATTGAAAACTGGGAGGACTACCTGCCGCAAGTGGTCTATGACCTGTACGGTCTCAAGCTTGGAGTTGGAGCGTGGGAGGTTCAAGATCATGGCTGTCCGCACGAGAAGCTTGAAAAACGCCAGACAATGCAGCTGGTGGAAAAGGTCATGATTCTAGCAAACCGCATGCCGATGAAGGACCTCTTGAAGTCGGATCTCAAGACTGCAATTGACCATATGCAGCAGACCATTGGCCAGCCAAAGTCCACGGCACAGATGATCCACAACTTGCGCAACTTCACGGAACTCGTCAAAAAGCCCATCCATCCTCTTCGACTCTATCAAGCGTTGGTCGGAGAGGTGACGGTGGATGCCGTGTCGACGAACACGCCCGAAGCCGCTCTGGCGAAGCACGGCTGGTTCTTCTTGCTCGGCATGATAGCATTGACAAAGTTCAAGGCTGTGGACTTGAACCGACGCCAGACTCCGGGCGCAACGGATGATCTCCGTATCGGGGCGACCTTTTTGAGGTTACAGCTGCAGTTCAGTTCAGACAGCTGGGAGTCGTGGTTCCGGCTGGCCGAATGCTTCGACTATGATCTGGACGAGGCTGTGCTGTGGACCGCCGATAAGATGAACAAAGACCGGGCAGAACTGGTCAAGTTCCAGAGGAACGCAATCCACTGCTACACATTGGCCCTGTCACATTCTCGGTACCAACAGATCGAGGCTACCGACGAAGATCCGCTACACGACCTGTACCATAAGTTTGGGATGCGTCTGTATGCCTCGAGCCGGGAGCCATTTGCCATGGAGCCATTTCAGCACTCTGACCAAGAACGATTCTTCATTCAGAACATGGGGTCGGGAACGTTTAAGAGGATCCTCCATGAGCAGATGACGGAGTATAAAGTGTGGAAGTTTGCTGCGAAGCTGTTTAGAATGGCCATGGAGCGGAAGCCGGGCAACTGGAAGTGAGTTTAGCCTATGCTTCTTGCACCTTCTGTGATCTGATGAGACAACTGACCATGTCCATAGGAACCCGTACATGCTGGCCAAGTGTTACTGGAAGATGTATCAGACGCCAGACGAAGAGCTCGACAGCAAGGATAGGGACACGAAGATTGGCATCAATACGGTGCTCAAAGCGCTCAAAGACGCTGTCAAGGTCGCCTACAACGCGAGAAGGTCCCGGCACAGCGACCCAATCCTCGAGCCGCACTACAAAATCGTCTCCATTGTACACAAACTGGTCATGAGAGGGGACCTCCCCGCTAAAGAAGGAGCACAAATCCTATCGGAGCAGCCCTTTGGCGTGCAGTTCAGTCCGGAGGACGTCTTCGCTTCGTTTTCGGAGCCCGCAGACTGGACGGAATACATCATTCCCACGCTTGTGAAGCTCAAGGAGAAGGACAAGTCTAACTGGCAGCACCGGATCGTTGCACGCCACGCCAAGATCTTGTTCGACGAGAGCCAAGGGGCACAAGTGAGCGACAAGGTGGCCGCGCAGGCTGCTTTTGGTATCTTGCGAGAGAACATGTTCACCAAGACCATGGTCATGAATGTGTGGAAGTGTGACGCTGAGCGTCCAGGCCGCCACCATGTCTTTACCGAGCAATATGTGCGATTCATGACCAATCTGCTTGTGGTCATGGCCGACAAGACCAACCTGGAGCAGCTGCTTCGGCGTCTTCGGAAGAAGGGCGCAGACTTCTACCACTTTGTCGATCTGTGGCAGTCATGCTGCATGGCGTACCTGAAGCTGTTGAGAGATGCTCACGACATACCGCATCCTACAGACGACGCATTCAAATCTTTGTCTACCGAGGAGTTTGAGATCATCAGCGAGAGGATTGCCGAATGGGCTACACGCGACGAGGCCAACATTCCAGCATTCATATGCATGAAGGAAGCCATCGAACTCAAGAAGCTCAATGCTAATTTGATGAAGGTTGCCGGTATCGACGATCTTATCAACGACTGCTACGCCAAGATTTACGTCGATATAGCCGCCACGCTGCCGGGTCAGGAGCCGAGCAAGATCATTGAGGAGCGCAATCAGGCCAAGGAGATTGCCGCCAAGCTTGAGGCTGCTGCCCATGCTCAGGTCCAGGCCGAGTCCAAGCCAACCAGTTCCCTCAGCAACATCCTGAATCCCCCCAGCACTCACGACAGTCTCCCGGGCACTGCGACGCCGCTGGAAGGCGAGAAGTCTGAGGCGGCGCCGCGGGTCCGCAAGACTGGCGTTCGAAGGCCTGATGTCCTTCGTAAGGCGGAGCAAGCGGTCACTCGGTCTTTGGAAACGCCCAAGTCGGCCTTGCCTAGGAGTCGAGTGGGAAGCATGTCGAGCGCTAAGCGTGGGAGCCACACGCCCAACGCGGGTGTCAGCGACGTCGACAGCGACGACGAAGGGCCAGACGCGCAAGTTCGGAGAGAGGCAGGGGAGGACACCGATATGCCCGATACGCATGCGTACGAGGAGGACGGCCACGATGGCCAGGACGACTCAAAGTTGGAGGACAAGGAAGAGCTCGAGAGCGATGATGCGCATACCCTGGAAGATTCTGTGGACAGCGACCTCAGTGATGTTCCGGAGGACTACGAGGAGGATGTGCCGCCGAGCTTGATGTTTCCGCACCTGGGACGCACCATTCAGAGTGGTGAGACGAGTGGCGAGGACGCCGATAGCGAGAGTGAGGGTGACGAGGCAGAAGAAGATGAGGATGAAGATGACGAAGATGATGAGGAGGGGCACGGAGAGGATGAAGCCGAAGAGGCCGAAGAGGCTGAGGAGGGCGAAGAAGAACATGAGGGTGACCACAGCAAGGGCCTCCATGACGATCAAGAGGATGAAGAGGAAGAAGAGGAAGAAGAGGAAGAAGACGAGGGTGAGGAAGGGGGGCATGGGAATGAGCCTGAAGACGCGGAGATGGCGGAGCCGCAAACGCCTCGTCGAGACGCGGACGACTCTCTTGATATGGGAACATAGGGTTATGGATTCCAGAGGGGGTGGAGGACTCCTTTGGGAAGGACTAGAAGTAGTTTTCTTTTTTATCCTTCAACGATAGGAAAAGCAACAGCATCATCGTGTCAGGACTTTATACAATGGAAGGATAGATGGGGAGGTTGCACTACTTTGCATATTTGCAGGGATGGAGGTTTAGGATGCGACTACTGGTTCGGACTGATTTTACTCGACGTATCGAGTTTTCAGCAAAGATTTGCTTTTTTTCACCTCAAGATAAGACTCTGCAGGTCTTTGAAGCTATGTGCATATTACTCGTTCCTTGAAGTCCATACAGATATTAAATGTAAATTCCACCTGAACACCTTTATGTTTGCCTGACACAGCGCCTATAATTCCGCACAAACTTTTCCTTGCTTTCTTTCTTTCTTGTCAATCATCGCCTTCAACCCTCTTCCTCATCCATGTTGTCTCTCCTCCTCTTTGGTCCGCCCGCCTTTGCCTTACCCTTGCCCTTGCCTTTGCCCTTATTCTCTAGGAAGGCCTTCATCTCGATCCTGGCCTCCCGCTGCGCCTCCTCAACTCTGCTCTGGAAAGCCATGACCTCCTCCTTCTCGGTCGGGTACGCGTCCAGCTGCTTGCCCAGCGCGGCCTCGATGCGCTGATAGATCTCGACGTCGTACTGCGTGACAATGTTGATGGCGATACCGGATTTACCCGCACGAGCCGTTCGGCCGACACGGTGGATGTACGTCTTGGAGTCCTGCGGCAGATCCAGGTTGAGCACGACGTCGACGGCGGGGATATCCAGACCACGGGCGGCGACGTCGGTGGCGACGAGGATCTCGCGGGAGCCGCCCTTGAACTTGTTCAGGGCGCCGAGTCGAGATGACTGCGACAGCTGGCCGTGGAGAGGAATGGCGCCGAAGCCGAGAGTCCGCAGGAGGATGGCGATTCTCTGCGTCTCGAAGACGGTGCGGGTGAAGATGATGATGGACTTTCCGGCGAATTCATTGACGAGGTAGATGAGGTACGTGTCCTTTCGCTTATGCGGCACGAGGATGTAGTGCTGCAGCAGGGTCGACACGGTCTGGTACTTGCTCGAGCTGACGCTGACGCGGACGGGGTCCCTCAGACTGGCCCGCTGGAGACTCTCGACCTTGGAGCTCAGGGTGGCCGAGAAGAGGTATGTGCGGCGCTCGCGGGGGATGAACTTGAGGATCTTGTCGATGCTGGGGCCAAAGTCCATGTCGAGCAAGCGATCGGCTTCGTCCATGACGAGGTACTTGAGGGAGCGCAGGGAGAAGCCCTTTGTCTTTTCCAGGTGGTCGACTAATCGACCGGGCGTGGCGACGATGATGTGAGGCTTCTTGCCCAGGGCGATGGCCTGAGGAACCATGTCCAGACCTCCCACGATGACGGCACAACGCAGCGAGATGAGGGCGCCGAGAGCCTCAAACGACTGTCCGATCTGAGCGGCAAGTTCTCGCGTGGGCGCCAGAACGAGTCCGAACAGCGGCTGGGGCTTCTCGAGGAGGGCCTGCAGGATCGGAAGGGCAAAGGCGGCAGTCTTTCCGCTACCTGTCTCGGCGAGGCCAATGACGTCGCGGCCTTGGAGGGCGACGGGGATGGCTTTGGCTTGGATGGCCGTGGGACGCTTGTAGTTGAGGGACTCGCAGGCTTCGCATAATGAATCGACAATGCCCTAGAATGCGTTAGCCATAATGAAACAAGATAAGAGCTGTGAATGGTGCATAGAAGATCTCTTACCAGCTCTTTGAACGTCTTGGGCTCCTCTGGCGCTTCCGTAGCATCGGCAGTGGAAGCAACGTCGAGAGTCGCTGATTCTTCCTCCGTGTGCGCATCGTGAGATGACTGAGAGGCGCTGTCTTCGGCTTCTTCATTCTGGCGCTTTGCCGGCGCATCGTGCGCAGTCTTTTGTCTCTTTGGGCCGCTCATGGTGTTTGGTTCTGTGTGTCTTGATACCGAGTTTTGCCTGGACGGAGGAAGATGGAAGCCTTTGTCCAGCAACTTTTTTCTGGGTTCGACGTTGCGGCAGCAAATCAGGATGCAGAAAGATGAACCCCGGTCAAGAGCGAGAAAGCGGGGCTGGACTGATATGCAGGATGCAGTTATCAAGTAGGTAGGATATCTCAAACGGGATTCTGGTCCAAGTTATAGGATGGGCATTGGAGCCACTGAAGACTTGTCCGGTAGCTTTTGACTAATGAATCATGATTAAAAGGGTACAGGTGTTGTGCTTTCACTGGTTGATGAGTAAAATAACAGAGAAAATCTGGCAAAATATCTGAGAGGGAAAAGTTACAGATTGATTCCATTGTTGCAATTACCTTATAGATGAATATTATGCGCTCGAAACAAGTCTTCCTCCTCGTAGAAAATGCATAAGTGCATAATGAGCGGGCTACTTCTCGAAGCTCGAAAAAAAGCTGGTGGGTCGCTGCATCACCGATAAGCGCTTATCGCTCAGTCTGCTTGAACTTTTTTTTCTTCCTCTGATATTGACGGTCGATTGGACGTCCGCCTCACATCAAAGCTCGACCTATCCGTCAACCATCACACAAGTCACATAGCCATGGCGAAACGAAGAGTCAAGAAGCGCACCCACATGGGCGCAAACAACCCGCAGCCCAACTCAGCCGGACATGCCTCGGCCCGCGATCCCAAGAGCATGGTCATCCGAATCGGCGCCGGAGAGGTCGGTTCAAGCGTCAGCCAGCTCGCAGCAGATGTGCGGAAAGTCATGGAGCCTGGAACCGCCAGCAGGCTCAAGGAGCGGAGGGGGAACCGGTTGAAGGACTACGTTGTCATGTGCGGCCCGTTGGGGGTGACACATTTGCTGCTCTTTTCGCGGTCAGAAGGGGGAAACACCAACATGAGAGTTGCGCTGGCGCCCCGAGGACCTACTCTGAACTTTCGGGTCGAGAAGTACTCTCTCTGCAAGGATATCCAAAAGATTCAGAGGCATCCCAAGGGCATGGGCAAAGAATTCCTTGCCGCCCCTCTGGTAAGGACGAAGCACAATTGCCACGACACAAGCTTGAGATTTACACTGACGAAAATGACAGCTGGTCATGAACGGCTTCTCTCGCCCCGGCGCCACCGCCAAGTCCAAGGTCCCCAAGCACCTTGAATCACTAGCCACCACCGTCTTCTCATCCATGTTTCCCCCAATCAACCCCCAGACCACACCAATCAAGACGATTCGCAGAGTACTGCTCCTGAACCGAGAGCAGTCGCCAGAGGACGACGGCACCTTCATCCTCAACTTCCGACACTATGCCATCACCACGCGGCGCTCGGGCGTCTCCAAGCCGCTGCGCCGGATCGAAGCCGCCGAGCATTTCCTGGGCACCAAGACCAGCCGACGGAGCCAGATGCCCAACCTGGGCAAGCTCGAGGATATTGCAGACTACATGATTGGCGGCGAGGGCGGCGACGGCTACGTCTCGGACGCGACGAGCGGCAGCGAAGTCGACACGGACGCGGAAGTCGAGGTCCAGGACACCGCGGCCCGAAAGGTCCTGTCCGCCAAAGCCCGCGCTGCCAAGGCGGAACACGGCGAAGAGGAGGAAGTCGAGGAGGCACATGTGGAAAAGCACGTGGTCAAGCTCGTCGAGCTGGGGCCCCGCATGCGGCTGCGCCTGACCAAGGTCGAGGAGGGCATGTGCTCGGGCAAGGTCATGTGGCACGAGTACATACACAAGTCGCCCGCCGAAATCAAGGAGCTGGAGAAGCGGTGGGAGAAGCGGATGCAGGAGAAGGAGGCACGGCGCCGCGAGCAAAAGGCCAACGTGGAGAAGAAGAAGAAGGCCAAGGAGGCGCAGAAGGCGGCACAGAAGGGAGGCAAGGGCGGCGACAAGGACAAGGAGGAGGAGGAGGATGACGAGGATGACTACGAGTACTACAGTGATATGGATGTGGACGATTTTGACAGCGAGGGCTTGGCGGGCGATGCCGAGTTCAAGGTCAATGAGCAAAAGGAAGAGGATGGCGAGTGGGAGGACCAGGAGGAGGAGATTGGCAACAACAACTAAGTCGGATGATGCATGTTCAGCATGGGTACGAAATGTATATGGCGCATGGGCTTGTGTCTTTAGGTCGAATGGCTGCAATTAATGTATCTTGATATCAGATGTTATGAGTTGAATCACAGTCTGGAACATGTCACTCTTCGTATTCGGCATAGAACCACGCTATGACGCACATACTTGATGCCCTGTAGAAGAGCAAATTCTTGTTATCGAATCAGAGAAGAAGCCAATGTGTGGAATTAAAGGGCTATAATGGAACCTCAAATGCTACACACACACACACACACACACACACACACACACATACGTTTTAGTAGCTGGGTTACTATACACTTCACGCAACTTGCCTACCCTAAGGCCGTTGTCATGGATGGAGGCTCTCCTCTTGAACGCTTGTTACTATCATGGTCATCTTTCTCTCATTTGATATTGTGTGGAAGCATCAAGAGGCCATTGCCTCGCGATTACTAGACCAGACTACCTCCGGGGTGAACGGACTGTGTCTCATCCTAAGTAAGAAAGCTCTATCCGAAGAGCGATGAGGCCATCACCGTGGTGCATGCCGCATGTTGCCGGATCCCAACATGAAAACTTTTCATCAAGGAGGACAACAAAAGGTCCGCGGAGTTTGTGACGGCACTGCAGTAGACCGCATGGATGGTATAATTGTTGCGTTCTCCTGCATTCTCCTGCATTCTCTACATTCCGCATCTGTACAATGAGCCGTGACGCCCTTCACGAGCATTAAATCAGCTCCATGATATAACTATGTACTTCGCTTCGGCATGGGCTGTTTTAGCGCAAAGGATGGAATCAGGCATGAAATACTATAAGTGATGCAGTTTCAAGGAACTTCTGCTCTGCAGCCTTGCGTGGAGTCATGGTGCAGATACTTGGTCATATGGACTTGTATAGGCGGCTTTGCAGCAAGTTGCCACATTAGGATAGGTTTCAGATCTGGCAAAGATGTGTTCGTAGTACGAGTATGAGAGTGTCCATGTCACTCATTCTTGAGACTGTGTGCCTCTCCTCATGCCGTCCTGTATCTCATATGCCATGGCGCACATTGGAGAGAATCATCGCCGGCAGCTCGTATCCCTATCCCACACAGCCCGAGATGCTCAAGAGTCAACGGCATGTCTTGCTTCATCTTGCATGACCTCTTGGTAATGTGAAGCATAGATCACGCCGCAGGACGGCCCGCTTCGTGACTGAGCACCTCGGCCATCTTCCATTGAGCAGATGGCTGCAATTCGGGCGTATGCTTCACGATTGCATCATTGGTCGTGTCAAGCGCGGCAGTCCCAAACAGGAGGACCTTTCACATGCGATCTTACCTGCACGGAAGCCATGGGTAATTGTAGCCCCTGTCCCTGTCGGTCCTCGCGGGGGGGGGATCGGGGCTGAAGAGATACGACGACGGCGGCGGCGGAGGTTGAGGAGGATGCAACGTATTAGTCGAGTGGCCGTCTCGCAGGAACAAAGAGTCCTGTTGGAATTCAGTTCCTGTTTAGGCGTCAGTGCAGTGCCGCACGCCGTGGCAAATGGTAGAATGATGATGTGGCAATGTTGATGGAAGCAGTCCAGGCTCTCTTGTCCAGGACCTTTTGATGCTGCCACTTGAAACACCCAGGGCAGATTATCTCCGATGTTCGTCGTGTCCTGCATTGAAACGCGAGCTGAAAGACTGCGATGCCTCGCGAGGCACCTTCCAGAGCCGTCATGGTCTCCGAGTGGCGTCGATTCCTAGCCACGGACAGGGGACAAGGGTTAGGGGAGGAGGGCGCCAACACGGAAGCAGATTGGCTGCAGACGCTGAGAGAGTGCGACGCTGGAGTGTCATTGCTGAGCCGGTGCCTGTTGGAGTGCTGCTCTGCCATGTAGGCCAAGACCTGCCAGTGGCATCTTTCTGCTGGACTGCCGGCAGCCAAGCTGTTTGGCAGCTGTTTCTTGGCGATGCGATGCGATGCGATGCGATGCGTGTGACGGGACCCGGCTGTCGGCTTGGAGGCAGCGCCAAGGCATTTATTCTCCGTCAAGATGGTGGTTTGTGGTGTTTTGGTTCCGGGTATCACAGGGTCCTATTAGACAGCAAGCGTCAAGGCCTCAGTGTGTTGAGCGAAGGCTGAAGGAGTGAAGGCTGGAGGCATCGTCGAGGCTTGATTGTAAGGTACATGTAGGTAGGTTCTTACAGAAACAACAGAATGACGCCATCATCGACCACGGAAGGAAGGCACGTCGTCCTTATCGCAACCGTCACGTGCAATGACTGGCAACTTTCTTCATCTCTGCTCGTGATACTGTATCAGTACTCCAGACTCCGTAACTCGTATAAATCACACGCAGCGTCGCATTTGCCTCCAGCACCGGCGCTGCTCGACAGCAACAGCAGCAAACAAAGAGCCTCCCGTTCGGCCGGTTCCGCTGCCTCTTTTGCTCCGGCCGACTGCGACTGGCAGGCAGTCAGTCCATATTACTCGCACAGGTCCCTTTTTCGAGAATCCAACGACGGCCGTCAGCTGCATGCCGATTAGCCGGCCAACAGACAAGGGGCCCAGCAGCGTCGACGAGAGCCAAGCAGCGCAATCTATCGAATAGCAGACTCCCTGGCCCCTGTCCGGCAGCTGGAGCGGGCCTTTTGGGCTCTGGGCCTTTTGGGACATGCCGCTCTGGGCTTGAGCTCGCTGTAACGAACTTCTGTCCGCACCGCAGCCACGGCAGCCCGTGATTTGTTGACGGCCTCTTGTATTGCGATGAGCAGCACAGATGAGAGGGATGGCGATTCTGGCACAAGTTCCCACCCCTGACTGCCGGACGCCAAGTCGGTTGTCCCTGGGCCAGCAACAGTAGTGCCGCAGCGCCAGAGCCAATGGCCCTCGAGGGCACCCAGACCAGCCCCAGAATCGCGGAGGCCACAGCAGATTGGCCCTGTTCATGCCCGGTCACCAGGCCGCTCTGATTGCTGGGACGGCGGATTTAACATAGACTAACGGATTAGACTTAATTCGGCCGCCATGTTGTTGATCCCTAGTCGATTGGGCTAGTAGTTCTTCTTTGTTCAGTCCCCTATGCGAGCCAGGAGCACGAGGCAGATCTGAGTCAAGCAAGGCATGGGATGGGATGGCTCTCGTGGCTTTGATTCACCGTTGATGCGAGAGAGAGAGAGAGAGACATTGGGCCATACGAGGACTGATTCATGCTTGCGGCTGGTGACTGGCCGTCTGGGGGCCCGAGCATGCCACTGGCAGTGGGATGCGGTGGAACACGATTGCAACATTGCCCCCGAAAGGATGGGCTGGTAACTTCGTCTGTTCAGGTCGACCTCGGTCATACAAAGCAAAGACGCGGGCGCAGCGCCGTTGCCCAAGTCATGTCGGCCCGCCTACCCCAGCCTGTCATATCGTCACACGGACTGAACTGTGGGCTGCTGTTTAAGCGTTGAGCAGGAAGACCCTTGATAGACAAAGATCGGCAATGGATACCTCTCTCGAGGCCTGCTTATTTCCCTGGCCTCCGCAGTGTCGACATTGCACGGCCAGCCACGACTCCGGATTGGCCGGCCATAGGTAGTGGCGAGGACGAATGGTCAAAGGACTATGTATGTATCATCTCGACTTATGCGCCTCGGGAGACAAGACACACTGTTGCGCCGTCTCCGAGCGAATGGCCGTGGCCGTGGGCTAGCAGGACTCTGGACTTCTATCTTGGGATGCCTCACGATACGTGATCGACAAAGGTTCCAGCGCCTCCATTGGAGCAAGGCAGAAATGGCAGTACGCTCCTCGGCCGACCTCTCTTGGTGGGTTAGGAGACCAGGCACGCCCTCCACATGGATGCCACCCCTGGACGCGGACGCTTCATTCGCTCGCGGGCCGGTAACGACGATCTACAGCCATCTGGCCTGATTGCGGAGGTCAATTCCACCATCTCGACTCCTCCTCCCATCACCATGCCCTAGCAAGTGTGTGAAGCTCGTGGAGGGATGGCGCAGACCGACCTTCCTAAACCATGCTCTTGAGGCCGTCAACAACGACAATACCACGGAGATGGGAGGTTATCGACGAAGCGGTTGTCGATGGAGCTCAAGGGGATATAAAGACGTCTGGCGTCCCTCCGTCTGCTGTTGGAGCTTTCTTCTCATCAGCCCCATCAGCCTTCAAGACAAGTCCAGCCAACCCGTGAGAAACCTTCTCCGATATCCAAGATGCAAACCTTTGGAGCTTTTCTCGTTTCCTTCCTCGCCGCCAGCGGCCTGGCCGCGGCCCTCCCCACCGAGGGTCAGAAGACGGCTTCCGTCGAGGTCCAGTACAACAAGAACTACGTCCCCCACGGCCCTACTGCTCTCTTCAAGGCCAAGAGAAAGTATGGCGCTCCCATCAGCGACAACCTGAGGTCTCTCGTGGCTGCCAGGCAGGCCAAGCAGGCTCTCGCCAAGCGCCAGACCGGCTCGGCGCCCAACCACCCCAGTGACAGCGCCGATTCGGAGTACATCACCTCCGTCTCCATCGGCACTCCGGCTCAGGTCCTTCCCCTGGACTTTGACACCGGCTCCTCCGACCTGTGGGTCTTCAGCTCCGAGACGCCCAAGTCTTCGGCCACCGGCCACGCCATCTACACCCCCTCCAAGTCGTCCACCTCCAAGAAGGTGTCTGGCGCCAGCTGGTCCATCAGCTACGGCGACGGCAGCAGCTCCAGCGGCGATGTCTACACCGACAAGGTCACCATCGGAGGCTTCAGCGTCAACACCCAGGGCGTCGAGTCTGCTACCCGCGTGTCCACCGAGTTCGTCCAGGACACGGTCATCTCTGGCCTCGTCGGCCTTGCCTTTGACAGCGGCAACCAGGTCAGGCCACACCCGCAGAAGACGTGGTTCTCCAACGCCGCCAGCAGCCTGGCTGAGCCCCTGTTCACTGCCGACCTGAGGCACGGACAGAGTAAGTGGACAGACACACTTTGGAATTCGTTCCTTTCCATTGTCATGAAAGCAAGTAGACTGACTGAACCAAACAACTAGACGGTAGCTACAACTTTGGCTACATCGACACCAGCGTCGCCAAGGGCCCCGTTGCCTACACCCCCGTTGACAACAGCCAGGGCTTCTGGGAGTTTACTGCCTCGGGCTACTCTGTCGGCGGCGGCAAGCTCAACCGCAACTCCATCGACGGTATTGCTGACACCGGCACCACCCTGCTCCTCCTCGACGACAACGTCGTCGATGCCTACTACGCCAACGTCCAGTCGGCCCAGTACGACAACCAGCAGGAGGGTGTCGTCTTCGACTGCGACGAGGACCTCCCTTCGTTCAGCTTCGGTGTTGGAAGCTCCACCATCACCATCCCTGGCGATCTGCTGAACCTGACTCCCCTCGAGGAGGGCAGCTCCACCTGCTTCGGTGGCCTCCAGAGCAGCTCCGGCATTGGCATCAACATCTTTGGTGACGTTGCCCTCAAGGCTGCCCTGGTTGTCTTTGACCTCGGCAACGAGCGCCTGGGCTGGGCTCAGAAATAAGCGGCGA
>LFMI01000865.1:5657-16794 GCA_001050175.1 Trichoderma parareesei | reverse complement strand
TCCTTTTTTTTTTTTTTTTTTCTTTTCTCCCTCCTTTTCCTCTGCTGGCGGATGAGTCGAAATGGCTTACTGATGATGAATCAAAACAGGGATAAGGGCGTACGCCGCAAGAAATCATATGCGGAACATGAATGCCGGGGATAAAGCATTCTTCTATCATTCAAATTGCAAGGAGCCGGGGATTGCGGGCATCATGGAGATTGTAAAGGAGTTTTCAGAAGACAGCAAGTCCATCTCCATATCAAATCCTCACATCACGTAACACACATCACATGGGCAAAGGTCGTTCAAACTGACAAACCTCATAGGAAGCGCCCGGCGCCCAGGAACGCCCTACTACGATCCGTCCTCTAGCAAGGACAACGTCCGCTGGAATCTAGTCCACGTCGAGTTCCGAAAGAAATTCGCCGTACCC
The DNA here is from genome assembly GCA_001050175.1 of Trichoderma parareesei. Classification (NCBI taxonomy): domain Eukaryota; kingdom Fungi; phylum Ascomycota; class Sordariomycetes; order Hypocreales; family Hypocreaceae; genus Trichoderma; species Trichoderma parareesei. The sequence continues at coordinate 16,379 of LFMI01000865.1, read as the reverse complement.
ATCGGGCTCAAGGAACTGCGTGACCTAGGCAAGCCGGGGGGTCCCCTGGAGAACATGCAGATGCTCAAGCAGAGCCGGTTGAGCGTGAGCAGGGTCAGCAAGGAGGAGTGGGAGGCGCTGTGTGAGCTTGCGGATAGGAAGGCCAAAGATGCTGGGTTGGAGCATGAGACGGGCAAGCTGGTCAAGTAAAGCCCCGTGTTCGACGTTGTAATGGTTGATGAGGTTGGGTGATTTGGCAAAGCGGTAGTGGAATTGATAGGGGAAGGTTGTGCTCCCATCAGAGGGGAAAGGCTCGTAGGAGACAGGTTAAGTGAATGTCAAGGCATGAGACTCGAGGCAAACAAAGTCTGGTGATGTGAAAGTTCTGGAGCGTCCTTCATGTCGCTCATGGCATATCATGGTGCGTTCCATCAGCAAAGTGGCTTCGCATATTCTGCTGAGCGACCTGCTGGTCAGTTTCCTCCTCCTCCTCTTCTCCTTCATGTCTCTGCCGCTGTAACACCATCCCCACAGGAAAAAGCCTTCACACGATAATCACAGCCCCCGGCCTCTCCCGATGCTGCGCAGATTTTCTCCTTCAGACCGCCTAGTGAAAGCTGCTCTGCATATGTTCGTGTATGCCGTCGACAATGTCTGAGACTCAGCCACCCCGCTCTTCTAGACAGCAGTTGCACAGCTTCTTCTAGCTTCACCACCCTCAGTCATACGCATGCCTTGTAGGCCTCGAACTGGATAGGTCGATGTGCAAAGCCGCGTTGGGTGGCACGAGGTCGGGTGTGATCGGTCGTTTCCTGCGTTTGGCAAGAACTTCAACGGGCAAAAGATAGCAATGAGCTCGCGAGAAGCAGCCAGTGGATGCCCAGAGTGGGCTCTTCAAGCCATGACTCTAGTCGTGGGAACCCGGAGAGGCGCCCATGCAAAATTTGTGCACTCGTCCAACAGGAGCGCTAAGAGATTGCACGCACAATGAGGCCCAATACCGTTTGAGTTGTTGACGGATGCGAGGAGGGTTGCTCTGCTTCATGACGTGACGGTGGTCGGACTTAGTTGTGTGGTGAGAAAAGAAAACCGACAGACGACCTAGGGGGGTTCATGTTGGGTTAGGTATAGGGGGGGGGCAGTGAGGGTGGGCGTGTGAAGGGTGAGGTGAACTTGAAGGGTCAAGGGGATAGGGGCGGCTTGGGCATCGGTGCTGTAGGAAGGATGCTGAACCGCCTAGACGCGGTTGATCGCTCATCTCCCAGAAGCTCTCGTTTCTGCCCCCAGCCATTAGCCAAGGCTCGTATAGTCCAGGTTGAAAAGCTTCGACACCGCATCGTGCCAGGGGGTTCGAAAGACACAAGAGCCGCTGCCCTTCGGCTTGCACTCGCAAGGCTGGGCTTTCCCCTGTCTGTCCGAGCTCAAATGCAATCGAGATCCAAGAATGCTCTTGACCGACCATCTGCGAGGTCCTGCCTTAGATATAGACGAGTATGTCCGCGATCGATGAGAAGTCATTCACGATGATGCTCCAAAATTCCGATAGAAACTTCATCAAGCCTCTGCAGGCATCGGCCGTTGGGGGTGGGATCGAGCACCCTACCTGAACTCGAGGAGGGCATCGGTTCTTCCTTTCGCCTCACCTTTGTTCAACCTCAGACTGAGTGGCACCTCCACCATGACCCAGGTAGTCATTTTCCCCTCCAGTTCGTCCATCTCTGGGGTCGCTCAAGTTGTCAAGTTTGACATCGGCTTGGCATCTCCTCCGGCCCGGGCGCCCAATGATAATATACCACATCTGCGCCTCTCATACGGCACAGCATACTTCATGGTGTGTTGTGCCACTCGGCTTCGCCTGCCTCCATCTCCCTTTGAGCTCGTAGAATGATGAAGTAAAAGAAACGCTAGGATGACGTGTCTGTGATAGGGTAGCGCTGTCTACAAGCGTGTATATAGAGCTGAAGGAAGAACCATGCGTGTTCATGATTGACCTTGGGGACGCGATTGGCGGGCTCACAAAGATAGAGTCGCGGCTTAGTTCGAGTGGGCTCACCGATATTCGGCTGTTATTTAGCTGCATACAGATTCTCAGATATCTCCATGGCAGGTGTGACAGCGTTGGAGAGGGAGCCAGTAGATGCGAAAAATGCAATCCAATTTGGCAAAAACGGATCCGTAGCTCTCTGCCGCTGAAGGGGCTTATTCGGACATGGCCGGCGTATTGATCCCGTCCGGAGCTGGAGGCGGTCAAATAGGGGGCGAGTCGCCGCCGGTTTATGGTCGATATCTTGATTCCTTCCTTTTCTTTGGTCGCCAGAGCTGTCGGCGTCTTTGCGTAGATTGAACACCAGGGAAGCAGTTCCAGGCTTGCCCTTTGGAGTTCCTTTTTTTTCCCCAACTTAGCAGAAACTTCAACCTTTCCCATCAATGTTGCTTCGGCGATTCTGTCTCAGACCGCCTCCATCTCGTTCATTAGTTCAGTGATACAAGCCCACCCAAGAGACTCCAGGACCACGGGCGAACCACTGTTGCACACGTTTTGGGTGGGCATGAGGTTGAAGGCATCGCCTCTTCACGAGGCAGAGCTGCGCCCACCACCGCTTGAGATGAAGTAGAACGGCACTGGCAGCTCTCTAGTGCGCTTGGTACCACCTTGGGTAACCTCGTGCGGAGATGCGTAGAAGGGCGGTCGGTCGATGTCGTGAAGAATTCAAAGTTGTGAGAAGGGTCGATGCTGATGCTCGGGATATATTATGCTCGCGCGTCTCCTCCTCTTCCAAGCCTCGATATCATTATCGGGGCAACAACAGAAACATTGCCAGAAACATTGAGAGCCAGTATCAGCATAGCTCACCTAGAGCAAGACCACTTCCCACATATCTCAGCTGTGCCTATCCGTCTCCCCATCATAGATCAGATGGCCATTGTCAAGGTGGCAAACAGGGGTATAGCCCGCCATTTCCTCCCCAAGGCACGCGCTGTGTCGACATCGGCAGTCATTTCGCAGACCGCCCTCGGCCATAGCATGCCTCCAGGCTTCACGGCCAAGGTCGGACGGCTGGAAACTTTTACTCTGCCTGAAAGAGTCTCGGGCTCTGTGTCTGACAAGGCCATAGCGGATGCCATGATCGGCGCCTGGCGCCGGGACGGCATCCTGCAAATCGGCATGACCAAGTCACAGCAAAGAGTCTACCAAGCCGCCAGCGCCGCCAGCAGGCGCTTCTTTGCTCAACCGCATGCGCGGAAAGAGGCCTGTGTAGACGGCTCGAGCTACTCGGGATACATCGCTTCCGGTGAAGAAATTACCGGCGGAGTGGCCGACTATTCCGAAATCTTCACCGTGACCAAGGATCTTCCGCACACCGACGAGCGAGTCGCCCAAGGCTGGCCATGTCATGGGCCATGCCCTTGGCTAGATCAAAAGATGAAAGCCGTCATGAACAAATACATGGAAGACTTGGCCGTATCGGGAGAGAAGCTCCTGCAGCTCATCGAGATGGGGCTGGATATCCCCACAGGATCTCTCACAAAGTACACAGCCGACGGGTGGCACCACATGCGCGTTCTAAGGTGAATGGCCCTTCGCTCGTAGCACGGTGTAGCCGTGACTGACTGGGTACCTCTGCAGATTTCCGCAAAACAACAGGACCAATGGAAAGGGCAAGAAGGGGCGCGGCATTGGCTCTCATACCGACTATGGCTTGCTTGTCATTGCAGCTCAGGATTCCGTTGGGGGTGAGTAGTTTCATGACACGCTTCGTCGAGTCACATGTCTAACCAGACGTCCTATAGGGCTCTTTGTTCGGCCTCCGCGCGAGACCGAACGCTTCTCCAACTGGGAAAAGAGTTCCGCTGGCCTCCGAGAAAATGAGGCCGGATGGGTGTACGTGCCTCCCGTTGCAGGAACCTTCACCGTCTTTCCAGGTAAGCTTGCCTGTCCCCTTTCAGGAGACTGCAGCTCACAAGCCTTCTTCAGGAGACATGATGCAGTACATGACCAACAACTTTCTGCAGTCGACGCCGCATAAAGTCGGGCTCAATGTTAGGGAACGTTTTGCCTTTGCGTACTTTCACGAGCCCAACTTCCGTTCCGTGATTCGGCCGCTCCCTGGCTACAACGCCGGGCAACCACCCCTTGAGGGCATCCATTATGGCACGCACTTCACCAACATGTTCCTGAGGAACTATCCCGACCGTATCACCACCGCTCGACTTCAGGAGGAGGGGCGGTATCAGCTGCTTGAGTCGAAAGAGCTTCGGGACGACGATGAGCCACTGTGAGAAAATTGCGGTGTTTGCGGTCACTGGATGGTTAGCGGGCGCAACTGGGCGCAACTGGATTCTGCCTTGTTCTTGTCCTTGGTCCTTGGTCCTCTTCTGGTTCTTCTTCTTCTTCTCTGTATTTAGATGATGTCTTCGCGGATGCGAGTAATCGATATTCCGGCTCTTCGGCTTTCAGGAAAGCCGAAGACATTTCGACGCGTCAGTTTTAGTAGCGCGCAGTGGTACATCTGAGCTCTGTGGTGTTGACCTGTATTGGCGGAGAAAGTGCAGTACTGAGCTCGGCAACTGCAGGACAGTCCGCGGTTGTCAACCCAAAGCATCCGCATCCGATGCAGGATGGGAAACCAAATTTTGGTGACATGCCTCGTGGAGTTCTTATCAGACATGCGATGTCAATAGTAATACCCATTGCTATGGGATGGGTGCCGGACACCAGAGAATAATAAGCATAGCGTCGTATCGGCGATCCCACTCTTCCGTGGACAAACAATGACAGTATGGGAATAAGTCGGCGGATTCGTTGGTTGTGTCTGTGAGTCGCCAAGTGCTTCAAAGAAGCCCAAAGGAGGCTCGGCATCAGTATCCTGGCATTTCCCACTTCTTCTTTAAGTAACGGGCAGTGGATGAATTATAAAAGTCATAGCGCGCCATTCCGGGATCCGGCCCGCCGGAACGGGAAGTGTTCCCAATCACACGAAGAAAGTGTTGCTTCTGCTGACTTGGGTGCTCGGGGCATTGACGCAGTCATCAACCAGTTGTGAAACCATGTCAACCTGGGGATAATGGCAAGAAACGACCTTCTATAGAGTGCTTGTCACGGGTTTGCCGCGACATGTAGAGCCAATCTTGGAATTTGATGGGATTTGGCCTGCCGCTGGCCAGTTTGAATATCTCGAGTTTAGCCACCCTCACCGCATGTTGTTTCGGACGAATCATGGCAAAGATCGGAGCATTGGTGCCGCCGACGTGGTTTTTCGCCGCAGCTGTTGTGGTTGTCAAACCAACACATAGCGTTTGGGCAACACTGTCACTTCTGCAAGGCGACAAAAGCGGTATGTCGCTCCTAGCATGCAACTGTCGTATCAGGCCCGCAACAGAGAGCTTTGCTCCATGCGCGTACAGTAGCAGAGATGCCATCAGAACGACGTTCGTGGAGCGGCTTCGGTGGCGGAAAGGGTCAGATACAGCACAATTTGACATTCTGGCTGACGAGACCTCTCCTCTCCTAGGGCTGCATGGATTGATCAGTTCTTTTTATCCAAGTGGGAGTTGACGGGACATGGTGCCCTTGAAGGTCGTACTTGTCACTGAAGCACGGGCCTTTGCATCTCTTCTCCAGCTTCTTTGCAGTCCCAAGCCCGGCCGGCTGCTGGGATCCAAGCGGAATCCACCGCGCCAACATGCTTGTCGACCAGGTCCTCCGTAGCGATGCGGGTCTGAGGCCCGCCATTGGGCGTGGATGGAGGGCTAGCAGCGACTAGGCGTGAGTCGACGATGCAAAGTCGACTCTCGGGCGCGATGGCGAAGATGTTGACGACATGACTCTGGGCTGTGCCTGAGTGATGACGATGATTCGGACAGAATTCGAGTACGAGGAGATGAATTGCAGTATGTAGAAGCTGAAGAGACCAAGGCCTTAGGAGGTAATTGGGCAATTAATCAGGCAAGTACCTGAGGTATGGACGCCACGTGCCGCTGCGGGTTGTGCCTGCCTCCTGCTTCTGTTGAGAAGTCCAGGGATGCGCCGTCATTCGCCAGACACGTGCAGCGATGGAGTGGAAGACCCACCAGCGAAAAGAAGGATACCTTGCAGGAACCTTGAAGGATTGCAGGATTTCGTGAGATGTTGTCGGATAGGACTTCAATATCACAAATTGCTAGTACCTATGCAGACGCAGGAAGAAGGAATCGGTCTGCACTTTGGTTCGCCTCTGCGGATGCTTGTGCGGCGGCAATTATGCGCCAGGAAAATTCGAAAAGGGGAGCTGCAGCTACAGGTACTACATTCAAGGTTGAGGTGTACTTGAATGAGCAGCAAACTCGGGAGTCCTTGTACTTGTACCTCCAACCGCACCTTGCCCGCCTTATCGGGTTCGTACTCGTATCAACTTCTCGCCCCGAGAAAACGAGGGACGGAAAACGAAATAAACACCGACAGCGGCAGCCTCACTAGTGAAATTCGTCTAATCATCCACCAAGCTTTTTGATCCAACCGCTTGAGGCTCTGGACAAATCACATTTCCCAATTGCCCTCCCGCTCGCATCTGATTCGATCGACATCGCTTCAGTGCCCCACGATCAACCAACTCGGATCGCCCGTTAAGGCCAAGCGCTCCAGACCGCGACCCCCATTTACTACCCCATTAGGCCACCGCTTTAGAGAGGTTTGATTTGCACCAGTTTGCTATCTGCATTCTGGGCCTCTTTTTTTCCCATCAGGGGGACCTGCAGTGGCCATAATTTTCCCTTCTCGCCCGCTTCTTTTATTCCCGTCGACATTAAAGAAAAGGGGACCGCTGCCGGCTTCATTCCTTTCCTTCCTTCTCCCCCATCTGCTGCTTCTTAGAGGCATCCCAGGCGCTGTGGCTGAGCTGTCCTACGCCCTCGTCACTCTTTGTCAAGCCGGATCATCGTCAATTGCTGTCAGCATCCTATTGTTCCCGAGGAGCTCAGCACTGCCGTTGGCACTCCTTCGCCGCCACCACTCCGAATACGGCAATCCCGTCAACAAGGCTGGCCCGGCGCTTTCAACAGCAGGCCAACGTTCGTCATCAGGTGAGTCTGGATCTTACGGCACAGCTGAAGCCGTCTTTTGCTGTATAAAACAATGCCCATGTCCACCCTGTTCCCCCCTCCCACGTCCACGAGACTCTTGACATCTGTTCTGTTGCGAGATGCTTACAAGGGGACGCGGGCACTAGACCGCACAGGTACCGATCTAGTCGACATCGTACGACAAGACTTGCCAATGGAATAGCTGCAAGCCCGACAACGAAGCATATCCCATATACACCATGAATCCCTCCACGCTGCTCCCCAGCCGCTTTCGCGGGGAGCCTGCTCCGACGCAGGCTCCGGCCCCATCGCGTCTGAACAAGCGGATCACGCCTGTGCTCCAGTTCCTGGCCAAGGTGGCTTGTTCCCATCCTATACATACCATTGGTGTCATTGCTCTGTTGGCCAGCACCTCCTACGTTGGCTTGCTGCAGGAGACCCTGCTCGGCAACACTGCCAGCGTGAGCAAGGCGGAATGGGCGTCGCTGGCCGAGGGCAGCAGAGACTTGATAGCCGGTCCGGAGACGGGCTGGAAGTGGCAGAACGTGGAACAGAACTCTGAGACTCTAGAAGGAGTCGACCACCTTGCCCTCTTGACTCTCGTCTTCCCCGAGATTGTCTCAACGGACTCGGCTGTTGCTGCCCCCCATGCCCACGCTGTGCAAACTCCCCAGAACCTCTCCATCACCGCCCTCCCTGCCACGATCAACTCCTTTGCCGCCTACGCGGGTGACAGCGTCTTGGCGTACTCTCTCCCTTATGAGCAGGCACCCGAGTTCGTCGCTGCTGTACAGGAGATCCCCGTCGAGAATGCCCAGGAGATCGAGACTCAACATGGCCGTGAGAAGAAGATGTGGATCATGAAGGCTGCCAAGGTCGACGTGGGCAATAATCTCGTGCGGCGAGCTCGCGAGTCCTGGTTCAACTTCCTTGACCTTTTGAAGAACGCTGGTGGTTTGGACATTACCATCATGGTCTTGGGCTACCTCGCCATGCACCTCACGTTTGTCTCTCTGTTCCTATCCATGCGCCGCCTGGGTTCCAACTTCTGGCTGGGCATGACCACGCTCTTCTCTTCTACTTTTGCCTTCTTGTTCGGTCTGGCGGTTACCACTAGTCTTGGTATCCCCATCAGCGTGCTTCTGCTCTCCGAGGGTCTTCCTTTCCTCGTCGTCACCATTGGCTTTGAGAAGAACATTGTCCTTACGAAGGCTGTGTTGAGCCATGCCATCGAGCACCGCGCTCAGGAGACGAAGAAGGGCAAGCAGGTCAAGCAGGAGAATGTCATCTCCTACGCCGTCCAGGCTGCCATCAAGGAAAAGGGCTACGACATCGTTCGCGACTACGCCATGGAAATCTTCGTCCTGAGCCTCGGCGCCGCCTCCGGCGTGCAGGGTGGCCTCCAGCAGTTTTGTTTCCTGGCCGCTTGGATCCTCTTCTTCGACTGCATCCTGCTCTTCACCTTTTACACCGCCATCCTGAGCATCAAGCTGGTCATCAACCGCATCAAGCGCCACGTCGAGATGCGCATGGTTCTCGAGGCCGACGGCGTCAGCCGCCGTGTCGCGGAGAACGCCGCCGCCAGTGCTGATGGCCCGACCTCCAAGGAGAACTCGCTATTTGGCAAGAACGTCAAGAGCACTAGCGTTCCCAAATTCAAGGGCTTGATGGTTTCTGGCTTCATCCTTGTCAATCTCATCAACGTCGTCACAATCCTGTTCCGCAACGGCGCTTCTTTCTCCAACATCCGTTCGCTGGTGGGCGGTCTCAGCGGTGTTGTCTCTACGCCCCCCATCGACCCGTTCAAGGTTGCCTCTAACGGACTCGACGCCATCTTAGACATGGCCCGGGCCAAGGGCTCCGCCGTTTTGGTGAGCATCATCACGCCTATCAAGTACGAGCTCGAGTATCCTTCTGTTCACTACGCCCTGCCTTCGGCCACGGAGCCTTCTGAGGGTGAGCTTTTCGGTGTTGGAGGCCGCGTCGTCGGTGGCATCCTCAGCAGTCTCGAGGACCCTGTTCTCTCCAAGTGGATTGTGGCCGCTCTCGCCCTCAGCGTCGGTCTGAACGGCTATCTCTTCAATGTGGCCCGATGGACCATCAAGGACCCCAACACTCCCGACCACCAGATTGACCGCAACGAGCTTGCCCGCGCCCAGCGCTTCAACGACACTCCTACTGCCACCCTGCCTCTTGGCGAATACGTGCCACCCACTCCCCAGCAGACTCAGCCGGCCACTCCTGCCATTACGGATGACGAGAGTGACACTGAGGCTAAGAAGCCCAAGGTGGAGGCTGAGAACCGCAGCTTGGCCGTCCTGGAGAAGATGCTTGCCGAGAAACGCGTGGCCGAGATGACGGACGAAGAGGTTGTCGAGCTGTCGATGCGCGGCAAGATTCCCGGCTATGCCCTCGAAAAGACCCTCAAGGACTTTACCCGTGCTGTCAAGGTTCGCAGGACCATCATCTCTCGTACCCGAGCCACTTCCGAGATTACCAGCGTTTTGGAGAACTCGAAGCTGCCCTACCGCCACTATGACTGGGAGCGCGTGTTTGGAGCCTGCTGTGAAAACGTCATTGGTTACATGCCCATTCCCGTTGGTGTCGCCGGTCCTCTTGTCATTGATGGACAGAGCTTCTTCATCCCCATGGCCACTACCGAAGGTGTTCTTGTCGCCAGTACCAGCCGAGGCTGCAAGGCCATCAACTCCGGAGGCGGCGCCGTGACTGTTTTGACTGCTGACGGTATGACCCGAGGACCTGTTGTTAGCTTCGAGACTCTGGATCGCGCCGGTGCTGCCAAGCTTTGGCTCGACTCTGAAGAGGGACAGACCGTGATGAAGAACGCGTTCAACTCGACCAGCCGATTCGCCCGACTGCAGACGATGAAGACCGCTATTGCCGGCACCAACCTGTACATCCGCTTCAAGACGACAACCGGTGACGCCATGGGCATGAACATGATTTCCAAGGGCTGCGAGCACGCTCTGAACGTGATGCAGAACGAGGCCGGATTCGACGACATGACGATTGTCTCGCTTTCTGGAAACTACTGCTCGGACAAGAAACCGGCTGCCATTAACTGGATTGAAGGCCGTGGCAAGAGTGTTGTCGCTGAAGCCATCATCCCCGGCGAGGTCGTCAAGAGCGTCCTCAAGACGGATGTCGACTCTCTGGTTGAGCTCAACACGTCCAAGAACATGATTGGATCTGCCATGGCTGGCTCTATCGGTGGTTTCAACGCCCACGCCGCCAACATCGTCGCCGCTATGTACCTCGCCACCGGTCAGGATCCCGCACAGGTCGTGGAGAGTGCCAACTGCATTACCATTATGAAGAAGTGAGTCCCTACTTGTTCCCTCCTTGAGATCCGACAGCATGCTAACTATCGTCCAGTCTCCGTGGCTCTCTCCAGATCTCCGTGTCTATGCCCTCTCTGGAAGTCGGTACTCTTGGCGGCGGCACCATCCTCGACCCCCAGGGGTCCATGCTGGAGCTGCTCGGCGTCCGGGGATCCCACCCCACCAACCCCGGAGATAACGCCCGCCGCCTTGCTCGCATCATTGCAGCAGCCGTGCTTGCGGGTGAGCTGTCTCTCTGCAGTGCCCTCGCCGCCGGCCACCTGGTCAAGGCTCACATGGCGCACAACCGAAGCGCCGCACCTTCAGGGGCTCCCTCAAGAGC
>LFMI01000864.1:58564-79536 GCA_001050175.1 Trichoderma parareesei | reverse complement strand
AGAGAGAGAGAGAGAGAGAGAGAGAGAGAATATGTGGGCGGTTGATGGATGGCAGATGGCAGATGGCAGGGGGGCAGAGCCAGGCCGTCCGATAGCCTGGTGAAGCTGGACCCTGAATTCGGCGCCATCTGGGCTCCAGCAGCGGGTGCCTGACAGCGCGGCTCATCCCCCCCTGCAGCCTGCTGGGGTAGGCTCAGCCAGCTGGCGTTTACGGAGTGCGCATGCATTATGTATTGGTCTCTCTGGAGGGCAGAGACATTTGATACAGCTCGTTCTTGAGAACTGTAAGAAGCAATAACAGGGCTACCTGTACGGCAGCCCATCGTACATCGTGAAGAGCCGCTGCATCATGTTGTGAGACGGTTCATGTTGGTTCGAGGTGGAGAGACGACCGATTTGTCGGTACAGACACAAGCTCTTGGCACCATATATTATGGCCATGGAGGACGTGCAGGGGGCAAACAAGCATACGAAGATGCTTGATCCAGACGAGTCAGGGCCCGAAATTCCTGTCAATAAGGGTATTCACCTCCGTTCACCTCAACGGACTCGTACGACAGAGGCTTGCTTGTGTCACCCAGCAACCTGAGCTCTAGGGCAGACGGAGAATATTGCGCCTCAACAACCCGAATTGTTACAATTTCCACCATATATGCAAGGCGCCAGCCGGCAATCAGTATTCCGTGCCACGAGCAACCTGAACAGCCGCCATCCCGCACAGACTGTCTCCCCTGAGCCCTACCTACTTGCATCAGCCGGGGCCCATGTGTTGAACGCACGCGGAATCATATCACCATACGCATCTACTATCTCCCTTGACTAGCCCAGCTGAGGCTGAAGAGCAACCCGCGCCTCCAAATATAGCTCCCAAGGCCTAGATTTCAGAAGCTGACGAGACCGATGCAACTTGATGTAGCAGTATCGATCATAGTGCATACAGCTTACAGCAGTAGTACATCACTTTTGGATGCTCAGGACTATCTTTGATATCATCTACGCCTTCCTAGGAAGCACCTGGTTCAACCTGGGCTCACGTAGGTCAAAGATTACCATAACAGTCATGGTTACCTAGTTTTACAGGGCGATGACCAAAGGTACATCAATTGTTCTCGTCCTACCTACCTATTCCAACATCATTCAGTTCCCAATCTAGTCTCTGGCGGCAATGGCAGGTCTTGGCTGCAGAAACAAGGGACGTCGCCAGCTCCATGTTTCTGCGAAGTAGTCTTGGGTACCATTGCGGTGCGTAGCATTCATCCAAGTGTCTTATCTATTGACACCATCACTTGCATTATAGATATTGGTGGCGAGACGGGAGATAGACGAAGCAATCTCCCGTCACGGACCTCAAGGGCTTCAGCTCACCTCGTGGTCACCACCAAAATGGCTCGCGCAGCCCTCACGAGGGCCATCGAGACCGTTCTATTGCTTTCACAACGGAAGGATGGCCGAGCCTCGATGTGCCGCTTCATGACTCATTTCAGAGGGGATGGGTGCCTGTAAGGGGTTGAGCATAGCACATTGTATGCAAGCTTGGATGGGTTATTGCCTTCCTCAGACGCTGACCACGCATGAGGTGTCGCCTATTTTCGACTTAAGCTCCATCGGATACGACTTAACGCGGCAGTCATGGTCAGAGAAACTCGTTGTTTGAGTAGTCCTTGACTCACATCTGTGCGATGATTGCATGGCATGGTTCGAACTCGACATGTGGAGGACTCTGCATCCGAATGCTGTTTAGTGTAGAAAAGATATTCATGAATCGCAAGGAGGCAGAAACTCTTTACCATATTCTTTCACTGTGAGGTAATGAACCCAATGTTTGGCATTCAGCTGTCCGATAGACGACCATTATATCCCAAGACATCAATGCTAGACAACAGCCGAGTCTCAACGCTCGATGGCGAGCTCGCGGGAGGAATATCAACAAAAGGAGAAATCTAGAAACAGTCGCGTACTTAGAAGAAAAACATCGAGGGCCACTGTTACTAAAAACAAACTTCATCAATTCGCGGCAGCTGATCGGTGGTTTCCAGCTATTCCTCCCTGCCAACTGTCACTGCTACGACCTGACCCTCGACTGCAAACGCCATTCGAACTCGCCTTTTCTTATGGCTCTTTGCCTTTCTTCACATGACTTTTGACACAAGATAAGCACCATTGCCTCTGGATACTCGCACAAATGTACTCTCAAGTGATTTGTCTATCAAGACCTTGCTCTCGTATCTCCCTATCCCAAAATTACTTCTTTCCAAGCCTCATCCCTGATCTCTGGTCCGACCACCCCCGAGTCACTTCAATTCTCTAGCTGACTTGCCTCTATGCTCCAGTACCAACACCTCATCGACGACGCGATGACCGACCTTCCCTAGTCCTCTGCTCATGACACGAAGTGCAAGGACCGCTCCTCAAGTACGGCCGAACCGGATCCCCCGACGACCAGAGCATATACGCCGTGCCCTCATAGTCCATGGCCGACTTGTACATCCTGCAGCTGATGCACTCGAACCACCAGCCCATGAGAGTGAAGAGGGCCCTCTTCTGGCGCAGACTCAGATTCCGCTCCGTCGCCGCCGCCTCGGCAGTCTCCACGATTGTGTATCCCGGAACCCCGTTGGCGGCGTTGAACCTGGGGTCGTCGATTGCGTCGTAGAGAGTAAAGGCCTGGAAGCCAATGCAGAAGGTCTGGTCCAGAGCCCTGAGCACCTGTCTGTCAATGTTCTTTGTCAGGAGGGCTTCGCGGATTTCTTGTCCGCGTCGAGTGAAGGGGCCTCGACGCTCAGAGTCGGAATCCTCTACGGAGGCGCGCCGTCGAGGCATTTTCCGGAGCTATTGGCGCTTTTTATGGTCTTCTTCAAAGCTTGCTAGATATGTCTTGGAGGGAGTGTGTTGAGCTCATTGGCGGCATTTCTGTTCTTTCGGCGTGCATATCGCATGCTTTATAGATTGCCCAGATGATATCTGGCGTTTCGATTCACGTACGCTGTGCTCTGCTGTTTCCGCTCTGAATTGAAACCCCCGGGTTTAGCCCGTGACTTACCACGATACAGCAAGAACGAGGAGTTTCAATGCTGAGAATCCCAGCATCACGGGCTATTTGACGATACACAAAACGGCTAGTAGAGACATCCCAGGTGCCTTACGTGGCAATGGTACACAGAAGTCGCTTCTGTCTGGCACATGTCTGCGAGGCTACTCTGAATAGCTGGACACATGCCGACATCAGGTCGCCTTTCCTCGTTGGCTCGGTGGTTGTTTCATCTTCTGTGTAGCCAACTTCACAGACATGGCTGCTACTCGACATGAAGGCGAATGGCTGCTCCCTATCGCGGGCTGCCACTTTCCTAGACCAGGGCTAAAGTCTTGCATGCGAGCATTTGTTGGATGATATCTATGACTGCCAGCATTGATGCTTTTACCATTGATGATGTCCAAGAACTTGGAGCCTCATTATCACGGAAAGTCGTCATGGCAGCAGTATGTAGCCACCCCTTTTCCACATTTGCAACCTGAATGTCGAGACCTCTCATGCCGTCAATGCAAGATGATAGTAGCATCAGATATCGATTGAATGCCAGCTTAGCAATCATAGATCAAGCTTCCTTGAAAATCCCTAAGAATCCTCTGACAAAGCTGGCAGCACACAAGATCAGCTGTCCCCTATTCAAACAGCAGGCCCGCAATCCTAAACTCAAGACAAGCCTCATTAACCCAAGCTCCGCACTGGCAGACATCGCCGATATACTGCATGGCCGGAGGAGCAATAGTGTAGCAAACTTCCGTCAGGCGGTCCACGTCCTCAACTCTCACTTTGCCCACGGGGATCTTGTAGACAAAGGTGGCGAGAGACTCTGGCCCATTGCTCACAAAGAACTGCCTCTCAAACAGCATGCCCGGTCGACCGACGGCGCAGCGGACATGGAGGAGCTGTCCGGCGCCGTGGGAGTCCATGGCGACGTAGATGGCCGAGTGACGGCTTGTCTTGTTGAACTGGCATTCGATGCGGTAGACGACGTAGTGGGCTTGACTTGAGTCTGCCATGGCGTTGAATTGGAAGAGTGTTATGTATTCCTGGATGAGCGGTTCTGCGTGATGTTCTGGCCAACGGAGAATACCGAGGGCGAATCGTGAGCTTGACCGTATCTCGACGAGGGATGGCGGGAGAGGGGGGGGCGGGAGAAGGGGGCGATACCGAGTGTTGCAACTTCAAGGCAGCAGATATTGCAAAGGCTTTCAGACTTCTTTAGGATGTGGTCAGGGATTGAACAGTCGAGGTGGACAAGTGATGGTGCAGACCAAGTGAATGGGACGTAGAGTGGCGCAAGGGGAGCTCAGATTTTACCTGTGCTGGAGTAGAAGTCTTGGCTGAAGTCTTGTAATCTTGAGGCGTTGCCGATGATTCGGACGATTAAGGCAGAGTAGCTGAAGATGAGCATCTCGAAAGATCGGAGAAAAAAACAAAGGGGAGCATGAGCTGGCTATGTAGGCGTGAAAGGCGGGTGAATGAAGCCACTTCCTTCCCAGTATTAGCTGGCATCGGCCGTCCATCACTGGTTTAGTCTCTGGGTTGATGCAAAAGAGCGTGGGACAAGGAAGGGCAAGAAGGGGAAGCGTGCACTGAATTGAGTTCGTTCTGAAGGTGAGGTGAATCCGTCTCAGCTGATCCCCCTACATGACTATGCTTGATGAGGTTGTGGCATCTAATATGTGCCGTTCTTTCTCAGACTACTGTAGAGACCACTTCCGTCACATTGTGCAGGAGGAGTCCGTCTTTGCTACCTGTTAACTGTGGTATTTGGGGGACGACAAGAGTCACTGATCCCTTCTTGCAATGCCTTTTGCCCGTCACAGCACCTTGGATCGAGTAAAGGAGCAGATAGCTGACATGGTAAGACCTCTGAGAGCTGTTGAGTGTCATTTGTAGCCTAAGAGGGGGAATAAACCAGCTTTTTGTGCGATGATGCTCTGTCTAACAATGCATGCCGTTGCCGAGGTTTACTTCATCTACTTCTCTTACCACATGTTCATCTCTGAGTCTGGTTGGCAGGAGATGCTGACTGCAAATTCAAACCACCTTTCTCGCGACACGAACTTCTCGAACGCTGTGGCAAATGCGTTTCGTTCAAGATCATCCTTGATGATAAGATACCTATGTCAAAGAAGCGACTACCTTCTTGTCAGCAATCTTCGTCGTTTTCCTGCTCCCATACACGACCATCTGCCCAGTGTCACAACTGCCTTCCTAGAGGCAGATGGGGAGCCTAAAGGATTCTGGTGTAGATGAACGAACAAGCTGAATCATCGAGCAGCAGAGATCATTTCAAGAGCAGAGAAATGGAGTAACAAAAACGTGTCCTGTCATTCGACTAAGATTTGGATTTTTGTATCGGTGAATGCCAAAGTTGTGCCGTCTGATGAGTAGCAAACTAGGTGACGGCGTATGGCATGCAAGACACTGCACCAACAATGACCCATTACAAGTTCACCTCAGCCTTGACCACCTCGCACTCAGTCCATCACGGCAGAGAGAGTCCTGTACGTTATAGTATTTTCAAAGGCTGAATGATAGGTGCTGCTAGCTCGCGCTATCAGTGGCCCAGAACAGCTCGTTTGTTGACTATTATTATTGCAGGATCTTTTCTCGTCACGCTCCGGCTTCGAAGAATCTGGGCTGTGACGCATTTGGCATTAGGAGTCTTTTAGCTGTCGATCCAACGGCGTGTTAGTGGAATGGAGCACAATACTTGCGTCCCAGCAGTATAGGCCCCCAACGCAGAGGTACTCCTCGAGTCTGACTCAACACCTCTGGGCCTCAGCAGCGGCCGATTGCCGGTCCGAAAATATTTTCTCCCCACCAAGGACCGATAGATAAGGGAGGGGCAGAAATTCATCACAACTTTTTTCCTGCTTCTTGGTTGGGGAGCTGCATCGACTCGTCCGGTGCAGAAGCTCGCCTACTCCATTCTGTCCTCTCTTCAATCTTATGGCCATTGAGTGATTCTGCTCAGCAGCAGCAGACGCCCCTCCGCCAGAATGCCGTACGAGGTGCTTGTTGGAGGCTCGTGCTTCACGCAGGCCGACGCCCAGAAGCTGCGCGAGCTCATCGACAAGGCCAGCCCCTGCAAGGTCCAGGACATCCAGGGCCAATGGATCTACTACGTGAACCTGCAGGTGTCGTCCCACGACGCCCTCGAGCAGGTTGAGGAGCTGCTGCACGACGTCCGCGGCTGGGGGCTGGCGTCCGGCGGTCCCGACAACGCCTTTACCGTCTACGCCACGCCTCGCTACATCTCGCCCTGGAGCTCCAAGGCCACCAGCATCGCCCACGTCTGCGGCCTGCGCGAGCGCGTCCTGCGCATCGAGCGCGGCCGCCGCATCTCCATCCAGTTCGACGACAAGCTGCCCGACGGCCACGACGCCGCCTTCCGCGATGTGCTGCACGACCGCATGACGGAGCTCTGGAGCGTCGAGCCGCCGTCGCTCGTGCACATGTTCGAGTCCAAGTCGCCCGCGCCCCTCGTGGCCGTCGACATCTTCGCCGACAAGGAGGACCCGCTGCGCATCCTCCGCGAGTACAACGTCCAAAAGGGCCTGAGCCTCGACGAGTCCGAGATGCAGTACCTCGTCGACGTCTTCACCAAGCTGGGCCGGCCGCCGCACGATGTCGAGCTCTTCATGTTTGCTCAGGTCAACTCAGAGTACGAGCGTATCCTTGTCTAACTCGCCACGAGTGGGCTGCTTACCTTTTGTATTCAGACACTGCCGGCACAAGGTCTTCAACTCGGCGTGGACCATCGACGGCGTCCCCCAGGACAAGAGCCTTTTTGAGATGATCAAGACCACCCACAAGACCACGCCCGACTTTACTGTCTCGGCTTACAGCGACAATGCGGCTGTGCTTGAGGGCGAACAGGCCAACGTCTGGGCTCCTGATTACTCTACCGGCTCATGGAAGCTTACTCCGGAAGTCGTCCACATTCTCACCAAGGTTGAGGTAAGCTTTACGAGCTTTATCATGATTTTCCTCGTTTGCCTGGTTCTAACACAGCTCGACAGACTCACAACCACCCTACTGCCATCTCGTAAGTCTGAAGGATTCTTTCTTACCCTGCTTGAAACACGATCCGCTCTCCTGTGTGATCTATTTGATTTTTGCGCATCTCAATCTGTTGGGTTAGAGACTAACTCATCTCTAGGCCGTTCCCTGGTGCTGCCACCGGCTCAGGCGGAGAGATCCGAGATGAAGCTGCGGTTGGACGAGGATCCACGACAAAGGCTGGCTTGAGCGGCTTCTGGGTCTCGGACCTCCTCATCCCCGACAACCACGCCCCCTGGGAGACTGATGTTGGCCGGCCTCGCCACTACGCCAGCAGTCTGGACATCATGCTGGAGGCACCCATTGGCAGTGCCCGCTTCAACAACGAGTTCGGTCGTCCGGCTCTTGCAGGCTGCTTCCGAACTCTCCTGACCCCTGAGGAGCCTCAAGAAGGTTCCGACCTGTCTAGCGTTGCCAACTGGCGAGGCTACCACAAGCCCATCATGATTGCTGGTGGTCTCGGATCTGTGCGACCTCAGCACGCCCTGAAAGAAGAGCGATATGTCCGAGAGGGCGCCCACGTCATCGTCCTTGGAGGCCCTGCGATGCTCATCGGACTTGGCGGTGGTGCTGCCTCCAGTAGCGCCGGCGGAGAGAGCAGTGCGGATCTTGACTTTGCCAGTGTTCAGCGCGGTAACCCTGAGGTATGGCTTCTTGCAAGGTCCTCCTCGATTCTTTGACGCGGTACTAATCATGGCTCAGATGGAACGCCGCGCTCAAATGGTCATCAACACCTGCACTGCCTTGGGCGAGCACAACCCGATTGCCATGATCCACGACGTTGGTGCGGGTGGATTGTCCAACGCCCTTCCCGAGCGTGAGTTGCTGCTTTGAATCCTTCTATGCCCGTTCGTCGCCAACTAACCGTCAATAGTGGTCAAGGATGCTGGATATGGAGGAAACTTTGAGCTTCGCCAGGTTGAAAGCATGGACCGAAGCATGAGTCCGCTCGAGATCTGGTGCAACGAGGCTCAGGAGCGATATGTCCTGCTGATCAACGCCGACAGCATGAACCGCTTCACGAGCATCTGCCGACGAGAGCGATGCGGATTCTCAGACGTGGGAACAGTTGTTTCCAAGGACGAGAACGGAGCTGCCCGGCTGGTGCTCACAGACAGAGAGTCCAAGGAGTATCCCAGGCCGATCGATCTCCCCATGGATGCTCTTTTCCCTCCCAAGCGCCTGCTGCAGCGAGAGGTTGCCTCCAAGAAGCCCAGTCTGCTCCCGTTCGACGCCATGTCGAGCCTGCGCAAGGCATACGGAGATCTGAGCGGCGCCGAGCTGTTTAAGAAGGCGGTCGAGCGCGTCTTCACGATGCCCGCGGTTGGCTCCAAATCCTTCCTCATCACCATTGGCGACCGAAGCGTGGGTGGCCTCACGGTGCGTGACCAGATGGTTGGTCCCTGGCAGACACCGGTTGCCGACGTTGCGGTGACAGCCACGTCGTTCCACATCGGCACCAAGCAGCAGACGGGTGAGGCCATGGCCATGGGCGAGAAGCCCACGCTTGCTCTGATTGACCCTGCTGCCTCGGCCCGAATGGCCATTGCGGAGAGTCTGATGAACATTGGCGCTGCCGATGTCACGGGCGATCTGCGCCGCGTGAAGCTCTCGGCCAACTGGATGGCGGCCGTCAACCACGCCGGTGAGGGAGCTGCCCTGTACGAAGCCGTCCGAGCCGCCATGGAGATGTGCACCAGGCTCCGAGTCAGCATCCCCGTCGGCAAGGACTCCACCTCGATGAAGACGTCTTGGAAGGATGGTGAGGTCTCAAAGAGCGTCACGGCCCCCGTCTCGGTGGTCATTTCTGCCTTTTCGGCCGTCCGCGACATCCGCAGCACCTGGACGCCCCAGCTGCGACGGGTGGAGGATGTGGGCGAGACGTCGCTCATGTTTGTCGACCTCGCAGAGGGACGAAGGGCCATGGGCGGCTCGGCGCTCGCGCAGTCTCTCGGCGCCGTTGGCGACAAGGCTCCCGACATGAAGAACTTTGATCTCATCACGGACTACTTTGACGCCCTGTCCCAGCTGCACCGAAGCGGCGTTGTCCTGGCCTACCACGACCGATCCGACGGTGGTCTCATCACTACCGTGGCTGAGATGATGTTTGCCGGTCGCTGCGGCGTCGACATGATGATGGACGGCATCGCCAAGTCGGGCAAGCCCGAGGACATCATCGAGGCCATGTTCAACGAAGAGCTTGGCGCCGTGTTCCAGATCCGAACCGAGGATGAGATGAACTTCAAGCGATGCTTCGCCACCTGCGGCCCTCCGGCCGGCCTGATTCGCAAGTTTGGCGTGGTCCGGGCGACGTCCAAGCAGAACCTCAACATCCGCCACGGAGGCACGACGTTTGCCACGCTCGACCGGACCGAGATGCAGCAGTGGTGGTCCAAGACGTCGTACGAGATGCAGAAGCTCCGAGACAACTCTGCGTGCGCCGAGTCCGAGTACTCCACGATTGCCGACTCTGCGGACCCCGGTATCACGTACAAGCTGTCGTTCTCACCAGCCGAGAATATCCTCCCCCTCACGTCGTCCATCACCGGCTTCTTTGGAAGAATCCCCCGGGTTGCCATTCTCCGCGAGCAGGGCGTCAACGGCTACGCCGAGCTGGCTTACGCCTTCAAGGCGGCCGGCTTCGAGCCCATTGACGTTCACATGACGGATGTTCTGGACGGCCGGTCTCTCGCCGACTTCACCGGCCTGGCAGCGCCCGGCGGCTTCTCGTACGGTGACGTGCTGGGAGCCGGCCAGGGCTGGGCCAAGTCGATCCTGATGCACGACAGCACGCGCCGGGAGTTTGCGGCCTTTTTCAAGCGCCCCGACACGTTTGCGCTGGGCGTGTGCAACGGCTGCCAGATGCTGACGAGGCTCAAGGACCTGATCCCCGGCGCCCAGGACTGGCCCAACTTTGTCGACAACATGAGCCAGCAGTTTGAGGCGCGCTACAGCATGGTCAAGGTGCACGTCGACAAGTCCAAGCCGTCTGTCTTCTTCCACGGCATGGACGGCTCGGAGCTCCCCATTGTCGTGTCCCACGGCGAGGGCCGCGCCAAGTTCGCGTCGCCCAACTCGCTGCAGGCGCTGACCGAGGCCAAAATGATCCCGCTGCAGTACATTGACAACCGGGGCAACGTGACGGAGCAGTACCCGTACAACCCCAACGGCAGCCCGATGGGCGTGGCCGGCGTGGCGAGTCCCGACGGCCGCGTCGTGGCCATGATGCCGCATCCCGAGCGGACCATTATGGCGGACATTACGAGCTACGCTCCTCCCGAGATGCTGGAGGAATGGGGCGAGTTTGGGCCTTGGCTGAGGATGTTCCGGAGTGCCCGTAGATGGGTTGGTTAAGAAGGGGTGGCATTGGGGCTGATTCATTCTTTCATGTTCTTATTTTCTGTCTTTTCTTTTCGGGGTTTTTCATTGTGTGTATGTGTAAAACAAATTAACTAGAAAATATCTGGTGAGGGAGGCGTAGGGCGGGTATTTGGTTGAATCAGGGCTGGGATATTATGGGATGGCTATCTCCATCAAAATGACAAGAGATTGTATTCGAACACTCAACACTGAACATTGGAACATGCGCTTTACTATGCCAGTAATAAGATGACGGTGAACCACGGATCCGATAATGCTTCGTGTCTTGTCATTGATGCGTGAATATCGTGTCTGTACACTACTACCTTACCTACTCCCATTCTCACAAAAGTCCCATACGCTTCCTCTTCCCTCAACGAAAAAAACGATGAATAAGGGGGGTATCTCCTGCCACTCGCTCATACCATCATCATGATTCATACTTTATTCTCCTCATTTTTTCCCCTCCTCCTCAGAATGCCGGGCCCTCCCACGCCTCGCGCCATAGCCTGACCAACCACGCCTGCTTATGCGGAAACGAAATCTGCCTCTCCTTGCCAAAGCCCGCCTCGTCCAGATGCCGCAACATGCTATCACAGAAAAACGCCAGTCAGCGAGAACCCAAAAGACAGAGAAAAAAAGAGACACAGAAAATCAGCAAAGACATACCGCTTATTGTCAACCCTCGGCTCCAAGCAAACGCTCATGGTCCGATTATCGTTCAAAAAGCACCACTGCACCAAGCTCGTCAACCACACAGGCACCCTGCCCCTCGCCCACTCCTCGCCAACAAAGACATGCAAGCCGCGATCAAAGTCCCCCGCGCCGTTGGCCAGGTGCCGGCCCAGGATGTCCTCCTTGACCCAGTAGATCTCGACGTAGCCAAAGGGGATCCCGTTCCACAGCGCAATGGCCGGGAACGAGTGCCGCTGCCGCAGGACGCCCTCGAGGAAGCCCGGCTTGTACTCGCCCCAGAACTCGCTGACGCGGGGCTTGGACATCCACGTCTGCAGGAGCTGGGCGTCGGTCAGCTGGGCGAGGTGCGTGTGCTCGGGGGCTCTGCCGCCCACGGGGCCGAGATAAGGGACGGGGTGCGTCGATGTAGAGGCGACGCGGAAGGAGAGGTACTGATTGACGCTGGGGATGAAGCGCGAGTAGAAGATCTCGCCCATCCTAGGGGGCTTCGACCGCACGGGGTGTCGCACACCGTCTGTGGCTGTGTACTGGAGCGTCAGGGGGGGAAAGTAGGTCGGGAGATGCGAAGTTGAGTAGAAGGGCCCTATGGGCACCACGGGAGCATGAGGGACGCTCGTCGGCGTCGGCCCGCCCGGCAGGTCGCTGTCGAGGCGCGCAAAGCCGTCCATGGACAGATACGGCGTCCGGGAGCCCTCGCCGCCGCGGACGGGAGAGCTCGGGCGGCTAACCACGGGCGACCCGGGCACGGACGAGTTCATCTTGTTGTGGTTGGGCTGCAGCGTGAAGAGGAACAGATGGCCCGGGATCTGCCAGAACATGCG
Organism: Trichoderma parareesei; assembly: GCA_001050175.1. Classification (NCBI taxonomy): domain Eukaryota; kingdom Fungi; phylum Ascomycota; class Sordariomycetes; order Hypocreales; family Hypocreaceae; genus Trichoderma; species Trichoderma parareesei. The sequence goes on along the minus strand of LFMI01000864.1, from coordinate 67,563 downwards.
GCGCGAGACAAACATGCGCGCCCACTCAGCGCCGGCATCGTCGAGCCCCGTGCCGCACGAGGGGTCCTCGGCGGTGATGAGCCCCATGCGCTCCAGCTTGGGGATCAGGTTGCGGCCGCGCAGCACGCCCTCGCGCTTGATGTTGATCTTCCACTCGCCGACGGGCTTTGCGCTGTCGGGCGTGTCCTTGCTGGCGGCGGTGCGCAGCTTGCGGTCGGGCTCGGGCTGGTGGAAGTACCAGTAGAGCGTCACCCAGAGCATCATGGCGATCTGCCGCGTCGGGCTGGCGGCCGGCTTGAAGTCCGAGTTGGACGGGTTCGAGATGGACGAGATGAAGAGGGCGTCGTTTTGCAGCGTCGGGCGGGAGAAGGGGTGGACGCGCGTCTTCTTGCGTGAGGGCGAGAGAGGGGAGGGCGGTTCTTCGTCTTCGTCTTCGTCGTCGTTGTCATTGTCGTCGTCGTCGTCGCCGTCATCGTCGTCAAGGCGGGATTCTACCTCTTCCTCGGTCTGCAGGACGACGTTCCAGCCGACTGGGAAGGCGTTGGGATGCATGTTCATCTCGTGGCTCTTGAAGCCGAGGCCGGCGAAGACGGGGGTGACGGTGAAGGTCTGGCCATCGGGGAGATGGAGGAGCTGGGGGGGCATCGTGATGGGGGGGTATAAGGTGCTGTATGCTATGGATGAAGAGGAGGAGGAGGAAGAGAAAGAAGAAGAAGAAGAAGAATGAGGCTGGAGAAGATGATGGTGATGGCAATAATGACGTGCAAGAAGAAAAAAGACAGGCGTTATCGTAGCTCTCTTTTGCAAGGATGGAGAACCGATAGCCTCAGCGATAGCAGTATGACATGTGGAGTGGAGAAGAGCTACAGCTTTCAAGAGCAGGGCGGGGGCGGGGTATCAATGAGAGCTGAATGAAGGCAGAATGAAGAGAGGAGAGAGAAGAGGAGAGAGAAGACGCTGTTGAGCTGGGATTGGGCAAAAGAGCTTAAAGAGCTACAGCAGTATAAGGCCGGAGATAATAAGAAGAGGCTGATTGGCTTAGTTCCAGGTCTTATATCATTACTTGGTAGGTAAGTAAGTACATAGCAGGCAATGCGTGTAAGTCGGAGACTGACGTGCCATGTATTACTGTGGGATGGAATGCCATTCAATGGATCACATCAAATGTCTTGCATATGGATGGATAATTCTGGTTCTGGAATGTGTGGAATGTCAAAGCTACAACTTTTTTCTTCATCTTCTCGTGACGCAGAGGACGGACAAGCTGATGGGGCCATGGTTCGATCAAGACCTTGAACCAAGCAATTAGGTAGTGCCATTGTCTGGGGAGCGACAGCTGATTGTGGCAACGCTAGCAGTAGGCAGGCAGGACGAGGCTCGGTTCACCGGATCATCTATTCTTGGTGTTCTATTGAATCATCTGGATATCATGACAGTCAGTAGCTGAAGTAGATGCTTGATTGATTGACCAGAAATCATTGAAAATAGAAGCAGTAATACTTGCATTGGACAGGAATATTCGCAAAATCACAATTGCTGCTTGTCCGTTTTATTGCCCGCCCGCTCCTCTAACCACCAATAATAAATAACCTGCCCGAAAAGCCTCAACTCCCTTCTACACGTTTTCAACGCCATGACAGATGCAATCTACATGTACACAAACACCTTGATCCACCATCTTCAGCTGCTTTTACTTGACCAGCACTCACTCTCCCTTGTTCAGCTCCCGCTCCTCCCTGCTCTTCTTCTCCACGTGCACATCTTCCTCATCCTCCTCCTCCTCCTCCACCTGGTCCTTCTTCCCATTCTTCTCCTTCTCCAACACCTTCTTCACCTGCTTCCCGCCCAAATCCCTCATCTCGTCCCATTCGACGCCATATTCCATCGCCACGGCCTTAATCTCTCGTCGCAGTGCATTTGCCTCGTGCAAAAGGTGTTCCCACTTCTGCGGATCAAACCCTCGCTCCTGATACAGCGCATGCTGCCTCCTCGACACCGTCACGTTCATCGCCGCCTTGTAGCTCAGATCCCGGCTGATGAACAAGAACCACAGGTAACCCCCCATGATCGTCGTCAGCCCAGCCAGGTACGTAATCGGCTCGACCAGATCCCATCCAAAGTCCGTGTGAAACGTCACGTAGTAGACGACACACCACCAGCTCGCCAGGGCCGCAAATCCGCCCTGCGCCAGACGATGAGCCCCCTTGTGGGCTACCAGGTCGCACTCGGCCTTGATCTTGGCCATTTCGTCAATTTCCTTGGACATGCGCCGCAGCTGCAGCCGCATGTAGTACGTCCGATCCTTGAAGCTGGGCACCGCCACCCGCAGCTCCTTGTTGTAGCCCTCGATGTTGATGGCAAATTCTCTGCCGCGCGCTGCGTCCCGGATAAAGTCGCCCACTTCGGTGCTGCCGCTCCATCGCACCCAGTTCGCCTCGCTGTCGTGAGCAGGACCCTCGCGGCCGAGACCCGAGTACGACGCCACGTTGCTCCTCCCCTCCTCGCCGGATCTGCTTGAGGCTTCTTCGTGGTCCGCTTCGGCTCGGAAGATGATGTCGGGAAGCTTCTCGCGCCCATTGACTTTCAGGGGGGGTATCTCTGCCTGTATCAGACGCTCGAGGTAGGATAGCGGCTGTTGGGGATGTACCAACAATGCCAGGGCCTCTGTCCTTCTGCCATTCTTCTCGTGACTCTTTCTTTCCTCCTCGGATTCGTTAATGGTTTGTTGCTCGGGATGGAACGGTATGGGCAGGATAAGTTTGAGCAAGCGTGTGGGCGTCGTCAGGAGCCTCCCTATCGTGTCCGATGGTCAATCATCCATAAAGGGTCAAAGATCAGACAGAGTTGGCGCCAACAAACAAACCTACCTTTGGACTCGTCGCCTCCCGAAGGATCGGGGGACGTCACCTTGTACTGCTTGCTCCCGCTCTCTCGATGCCAGGGCCTGTCGTCGGCCTTCTTTTGGGCTCCCTGACGCTTGGCAACTTGGTCCGTCTCATCGTCGGCCTTTTCGTGTAATCGCTTCGCCTTTTTCGCGGCTTCGTCGTCTCGGACGCTCTGAGATATTGAAAACAGCCTTGACGGGATGCTGAAGGGATGGCTAGATGGTGAACATGTCCGTCTGAGCAGTGGCAGCGACCTCGGCCTCAGCCCCTGTGCCCTCGAGATCGGTGGCAGGACGCGCAGCGCCGCTCTCGCACCGGCACAAGGAGCCAACATTGCGCTACCAGTCGCTCATTCGCAAGACAAAAAGTATCATGAGAGTTCTTTATTAGAGAATTGAGGCTTTTGAAGAGACTTTTGGCACAATGAAAAGCGCACGTAAACAAAGACAAAAGAGCTGAACAACTAACAGTCCATAGAGGTAGTAGTAGATGAAGCCAAACCTGCTTCCTGAAGCACTAAATCATGACGTCATGAGCCTCACTGACGATCTTTCTTCTCAGCTTGTACCTCGTACCTTGTACCTAAGGTACAGTACGCCTCGTACCTTAAGTTGTACCAAACCCGCGAAACTCATTTTGTTGCGCAAAAGAGACGCTGACAAAGAGAGTGGCAGCCAATGGCATATCGCCTCACAGCCCAAAGCGCTTCGTTCCGCCATGGCTTCAACTCTAACCATCAGGCACCTCCACCAGCCTTGACACTTTGAGGCTTCAGCGATACCCTGAATCTGGTCTGTTGCCATGGCAATCATCAGCCACTCTTTACTTGGACGGATTAGCCCCGTGTACACAAACTCGATTACAAGAGAGTCACTGTTCTGATAGCACGTTCCCAGATCGAGGAGCTACCTTATCCCTCCAGGCTCCAGCCCTAAACCTTGTCATGGGCCCGTCCAGAGACCAGCGAGCCAAAGCAGCCAAGGCCTTTCTCAACAAGAAGCTTCCGGCAATTCTCAGATCCAATAGCAGGGCCAGGAGAGGAGTCGAGAGCGCACAGCTGATTGTAGACCCTCCTCGTGAACCCCTAAAGACCCTTGCAGCAGCCACAAGCATAGAGCTGGCCAATCAGCCGGACCATGTCCGTCTACTTCCGGCATCTCAGGGTCCTCCCGGCAGATCGCTCCCGGGTTCCATTCGTATCTGGCCCGTTGACACCCTAGAGGCGGCACACAGGCTGTCAAAGCTTGCTCCGTCTCGGGTTGCCATTCTCAATATGGCGTCTCCTCTTCGGCCCGGCGGCGGTGTCCTCACAGGAGCAACATCGCAGGAGGAATGGCTGTGCTCGCGAACTACACTGTATCCGTCTCTCCATGAAGAGTTTTACCGTCTCCCTGAGGTGAGCGCTGTCTACACGCCCGACGTCCTGGTCTGCAAGACATGGGACGAGGAACCACTGGACTTGAAGCCAGTGAATCAGTTCTTCATCGACGTGGTCACTGCTGCCATGCTACGCCTCCCAGACGTTGGAACAAATCAACAAGGCGAGCTGGTCTACTCTGAGCAAAACGATCGGGACATGGTACTCGCCAAAATGCGTTGCGTGATGCGTATCCTGAGGGCGAAGCATATCCGCCGAGTTGTTCTGGGGGCTTGGGGCTGTGGTGCGTACGGGAATCCCGTCGAGGAGATTGCGTCTGCCTGGAGGAGGGTACTTCTAGGGCCTCCTGCCAGACGAGCCCATGGGGCTGAAGTTTATGATGATCTGGACATAGTGTTTGCCATAAAGGACGAGGCCATGTCTCGTAGGTTTGCAACAGCGTTTGGTCCTGGTGCAGTATTTGAGGACGGTGGTGGCGCTGGCGATGAGGTCTAACCTCGATCTGTCACCACCACGACTAGCTCCCACTGCGATACGCCTCACTGTATGATAACGACCACTCTGGTGTATACTCACGATTCAGATGCTCCTAATTTTCTTCATTTAGAGAAAGTCAAATATCTCGAGGCGTCCTTGAGACTCATTTTGGCTTGAGCCACAGCTGCTGGCAGTGCAGCAGCCCAGAACGAGCTGGTTCTCGGTAAACAACGCCTCGTCGAGTAGCCATTCTCCAAGACTACTTAAAGCCCTGAGCCCCTGTGCTACTTTTCTTAATCTTGTTCATTCCCAGTCAACTTCGTTCGTATCCAGTCTCGAAGATATACAAGCTCTTACCAACTTTCTTCCTTACGCTTTATCACTTCGACACTCGTACACACGCTGGATACCTTCGACTACACATCATATACAGCTTGAGTCCAACTTTTGGCCTCACAACAACATCCTCCACGGCCATACAGTCTACGGACATTTATCCTCCCCCCATTTCACACTTTGGTCACTCTACGACCCACATCCCACGCGACTGTCATCATGCCTGCTCGTGAGGATAACAACATCAACACCTTCGAGGGTCACCTCAACTTCGCCATGGGCGCCATGGAATTCGCACGTCCCTTTGGCCGATGGCCACAAGACTCCGCCACCAATGGGGTTACGGAGGCCCCCGACGCCGGAGACGACCACGACGAAGACGTCGAGAGTCTCGGCCACGACAACAAGGAGAACGACCCGAGTCTCCTCCCCGCCAACCTCCCCGGGCCCAGCACGCGCCGCAGCAGGCGTTCCCAGCAGCAGTCTCGGCCTCAAGCCCAGCACTCCCGCTACGGCCAGGGAGAGTACCGCCTTAGCCCCCGCAAAAAGGTCAAGCCGGAGCTCGACTTTGAAATCTACCAGGACGAGAGGACCTCCGTCGGCACCCCCTTCAAGTGGGAGTACTACGGCAGCAACGTCCCGGCCCTCGGCGAGCGCAAGAACATGGAAACGTTCAACTACACCGTCGAGCATCAGATCCGACGCTACCAGTACCAGCTGCGGGACGAGGCCATTCGCACCGGGGACGAGGATCTCTACAACCTGGTCGAGAGGGTCAGAGAGCACCGGTACACCACCTGGCAGCGATTCTCGGGCGCCATTGAGTGGATGGCCGGCAGCGACCCCATGGACGTCTGGCTCTGGGTCCAGGCCAAGAGGTACCACAAGCGCTGGAACAAGAACCAGATTGAGCAGTTTCAGGAATTCTTGAAATTTATGAAACAATGCATCCTCAACGCCATCGTCATGAAGGATGACGCTGCGGCCGAGCAGTTGGACGAGTGGAATACCTCCCTCATCAACGGCCGATTCAGATGCCTGGGGCTGCCGAATCTCCACATGGTCAAGAACAACAGAATCCGGGTCTCTTTCATGCCCGACGGACCTGATGAGAAGCTGCTCTATCGAGCGGACTATACCACCGAAGAGCTCGAGATTCTCGATGCTGGGTGGGAGGGCCCGGGGCGATGGGCTCCAGGAGAGGGGCCGGAGGTGAATGGAGAGAATGCGGAGAACGCAAACGGTGAGGACTCAGAGGGAGAAGAGTCTGAGCACTCTCAGAGCGAGGTTGGAGGTGAGGTGGATAGCGATGGCTACCTCGCACACCCGGAGGGAGGGGAGGAGTCTGAGCCGGACGAGGCCAGTTATGTCTTTGCAGAAAGCTCAGACTTGATCGCCATGTGAGGTGATCCAGGATAGGGACCGAGATTGGGATGGTGGTGTTTGGAGTCTATGGAAATTGATACCCTGGTGATTTTGTGGGATTTGGATATTATGGATTGGTGTCAAGCGCAGATTTTACGGCTTCAGCGGTGTTTTAGAAGCTTGAATAGATTGATACCCAGCGAATCTTGTCTCTACTTGAACGTGTGCTGTGTCAGTTATGCTGCCCAGAAACAGTATCCAGTGCTGTTGACTCAGAAGGAATCAATCTGGTAGGTTGTCCTTCTTGAATATATTTCGCTTGCCTCCTCTCTTGAGAGGCTCCTCTATGCTATTCATGCTTCTGGAAGTTTCACATCACCATTGTAGGAATATCCCTCTCTTGGACCATCCGACATTTTTACCCAACGTCCAGTATGAGTCGCCTTATGCCATTTGACAGCTCAGTCAGGGCATCGATACACCAATGCAAATTGTCCAAGCTGAGGATGTATATCTCGGATGAGCACTTGTCTCTTAGGAGTACTGGATCTTTGCAGCGTTGTATCAGCTCACGTCGGCTCTGACCACGACACCCACACGATCCCGCCAGCTCAGTGAAGATAGGCATCTGGTCATCACCACATCTTCTATGGAATACACCCAACTGATTCAACCATCGTTCCAACTACAAACTTCAAATAAGGTAACGGTTGCACAGGAGATGACACCGAACTCCAGTTCCATGTAGTTGGTCAGCAAGGCTCTCGTACTCGTATCCATGCAAGGCCAGACCCCTACCCGCTCCCGCTCTTGTGGTGGGGGTTGCAGCTCCAGCCCCGCGCCCACGAGCCGAAAACGAGCGTCTGCTGCGTCTCTCTGCCGTTGGCGCTCTGAGGGGATCATAAGGGTCTTTTTTTCTTCAGATTGGCGCCGATATCTTGGAGAAATGGACAATTTGAAGGCTAAGTAGCCGGTACCGCCTAGCGTGGGGTCTCGCTGCTCTGGTTGGTGCGGTGCTGGGCGGTGTAAAAGTACGGGTGACAGTTTGACGCCTTTACGCCCAACACTCAATTTCATTTGCGGTACCTTACCTTAAGGTAATCTGTGCTATCACCACCTCTCTTCTGCCTTCTTCTCCTTCTTCCACCTCTACCAGGGCCTTGTTGCCATAAGTCCCCTCCCTATACTCAGCTTCTTGACTACAAACAGTGCAGAGTATAATATCTGAACCACCTGCCCGTTCAGCTCCTCTTGTCGCAGAGAATCGAATTCACCCCTCCAAACCATCATCAACATGGCAGACACAAAGGTCTACCGCGCCAGCACCACGGCTCCCGTCAACATTGCCGTTGTCAAGTACGTCCAGCAATTGAACCTCCTAAAATCGGCTATCACACGAGAATAAACCCAGAGAATCAAGTGCTAACGTCAATGCTTCAGGTACTGGGGCAAACGCGATGCAAAGCTCAACCTCCCCACCAACAGCTCCCTCTCCGTGACCCTCTCCCAAAACGACCTCCGCACCCTGACCACCGCCTCCTGCTCCTCCTCCTACACCGGCGACGACAGCCTGCTGCTCAACGGCGAGCCCTCCGATATTTCGGGCGCGCGAACCCAGGCCTGCTTCCGTGAGCTGCGTGCCCGCCGCGCCGCCCTCGAGGCCGCCGACGACTCGCTGCCCAAGCTGTCGACCTTTCCCCTGAGAATCGTGTCCGAGAACAACTTCCCCACGGCTGCCGGTCTGGCATCGTCCGCCGCCGGCTTTGCCGCCCTCGTCCAGGCCATTGCCAACCTCTACGAGCTCCCCGACTCTCCCTCAGAGCTGTCCCTCATTGCCCGCCAGGGCTCCGGCTCCGCCTGCCGCAGCTTGTTCGGCGGCTATGTCGCCTGGAGAATGGGCGAGAAGGAGGACGGCAGCGACTCCATGGCCGACCTGGTCGCCCCCGCCTCCCACTGGCCGAGCATGCGCGCGCTGATCCTGGTCGTCAGCGCCGCCAAGAAGGGCGTCTCGTCGACCTCGGGCATGCAGCAGACCGTTGCGACGTCTGGCCTCTTCAAGGAGAGGATAGCCAACGTCGTGCCCGCCAACATGGCCCTGATGGAGGACGCCATCAAGAACCGCAACTTCCCCCAGTTCGCCGAGGTCACCATGCGCGACTCCAACTCGTTCCACGCCACCTGCGCCGACACCTACCCTCCCATCTTCTACATGAACGACGTGTCCAAGGCGGCCATTCGCGCGGTCGAGGCCATTAACGCCCAGGCCGGCAAGACGGTCGCTGCCTACACCTTTGATGCCGGCCCCAACTGCGTTGTCTACTACCAGGAGGAGGATGCGGCGACTGTCTTGGGTGCTTTTGCCCCGATCCTGGCTACTGCCGAGGGCTGGAAGGCTGCCAGCGCGGCGAACAACACTGTCAAGCTGGATGAGAGCATCACCGCCACGATCAAGGAGGGCGTCAGCCGAGTCATCATGACTGGCGTCGGAGAGGGCCCCCAGAAGACGGACGAGTTTCTGGTTGCCGAGGATGGCACGCCTGTGAAGCGATAGAAGCGAA
>LFMI01000864.1:20119-46200 GCA_001050175.1 Trichoderma parareesei | reverse complement strand
TTTTTTTTTTTTTTGCCTGAAGAAATCCCGGTCAAGCGGCTCTGGAGATGCTTGTTGCTTTTTATAGAAGAAAAGAAAAAGCTGCGGCTTGTGTAAATCGGGAGAAGGGGCCGTCGTAGCTCCCATCGTATGTCTGAGGCGCTGTTCGCCCGTCTGCCCTCGTTTGGAGCACCTCGAATGAGATTCTTCACTCCCAGGCCCCTGAAAGCATCTACCCATTTGCTGCCACTCATCGCAAGTCGAGCCCTTCTCCCCCATCGAGGGTTACACCAAGAACATGCACATGTAACTTTACGCGCAATATCCCACGGTGACACAAAGGGGGGACAGAAGATGGCGGTGTCGCTTAATAAAGCGTCCACAAAGACGATAGGATCGACTGCCTCGTTTCGCCCCTTTGTCGTCCCCTGCTACGTGTCGAAGGAGGAGGAGGAAAGCTGACAGTGAGTTGTCCTTTTTGCGGTCTCGCCATCAGCACTCGAGATCTGCCCAGACAACCATGTTGGCCGGCGGATCAGGCATCTCGTTGAAGAAGCGCGCAATCTCCGCGTCGTCGTACCGCATGCTAAAGTGCGTCAGGACAAACGTCGTCCGAGGCCACTTGCGTATGACGGGCTCGAGCTCGCGCCAGAAGGTGTGCTTGGTCTTGTCGGCCTGCGGCTCGTGCTCGGCATACAAGAAGCTGCACTCGGTGACGACGACGGGGATCTCCTGGCGCAGCCACTCGGGCTCGGCGGCCAGCGTCCGCGCCGTCGTGTCGCCCAGGAAGGCGAAGACGGGGGCCGTGAAGGGCGCCGTCAGCTCGGTGCCGGCGCGGCGCAGGGCCTGCAGCTCCGGGCCGGGCAGGGAGGCGAACTCGGGCCGTAGGCGCTGCGTCGTCTTGTGGAAGACGTACCCCAGGCAGGGCACCGTGTGGTCGCAGGCAAAGGCCGTGGCGGTGATGCCCTGCGCGCGGCGGAGAGGCACCGTGTCGCCGTCGCGCAGGCCGTGGGTGAGGTGCGTGTTGAGAAAGGCCGTGGCCGAGGGCGTGCGGCCGAGCTGCTGGCTGCGTGCAAGCACGGCTTCATCATCGACAGCCAGGCCGCGCGTCTCTGCGTCGTCGGCCCGGATCTCGCCGCCCAGGTTGAGCAGCGTCTTGGCCAGCACAAAGTCGTCAAAGGCGTCGCGCATCTGCGCCGGGCAGAAGACGTCGGGCGGGTCGTCGCGCTTGACAAAGGCCGGCGCCAGCAGCGTGTGGTCGCTGTGGCCGTGCGTCAGGAAGATGTGCTTGGGCCGCTGGTTGTTGACGACGAGGCCTGCGTCCAGCAGCAGGTTGAGCGAGGGCACCACAAACGACGTGTGCCAGGCGGCGCGGGAGCGGCCGGTGAGGACCAGGTGGCTGTGCGGCTTGGGGAACTTCCACTCGAGCACGTCGGAGCGGGAAGACTGCGGGAGGGGAGTGGCGAATCGGGGTTTGGAAGAAGACATGGTGGTGCTGGTGGTGATGAGGGTGAGGATGAGGGTGGTGGTGAGGGTAGAAGATGCTGGTGGTGATGCCAGGCTTGGTGTTTTGTTTGTGTAAGTTAGGTAGTCGACAGGCTCCAGTTATCCAGGCGGCTTGTGGATATCAAATTGGGTCGCAGAAGATGATGCCGATCAATCTGGTAGCCTCTGACCTTGTTGCTGCATCATTCTGCCATTCGTTTGAGCTGCTCTATATAACACAGCAATGTGCCACGTTGAGCTGGACTGATGAGAATGACTGAACTCGCCGTTGATAGGTCATGTTGGGGTTTACTTGATGCCTTCATGTACCTACCTAGGGTGCCTGTCTCGAACCTCTAGACCCCGCATGACTCAACCACCGGCAAATGAGTAACGGCATCTCAAGAGATAACTTTCCAGTAATGCATTGGGGTTTGAAAGACGGCGATTCCTGAAAAGGTCCAGAATTACGATGGGATTGACACGGTCAAGGGTTAAATGCAGCGAGCGTCTTTCATCCGGCTCGTGGCCGTTGCTCACCTGCTGCTCAGCTGGGAGGTCAGGCATCCAAGCCATCGGCCATATTATCCTTTGTACCACCACCTATATCATCATCATCACCATCGGCAAAGCTGACAGGAAACAATAGCCAGGACAGAGTATATATTCTGCTCGTTCAAAGCTGCTTCGTGGCGTGTCTCGGCGGTTCTGCAGCAAGGCATCACGAATGACAACCTCACACTGCTGGCCTTAGTAGCTTTGGAAAACGCCATAATCAGCAGGTCTTTGTCAAAGTCCGAACTTGTTTGACAAACAAGAGCTCCAAACGAGCAGATTCCTCGATGAGTCTTCATAACTTCATCCCAAATTGCGTAATACTGCATTGCGGCCCGGCTCCAAAAGCTCGTCCGTCGACCGATCTCTGCGTGCCTTGAGATCACATAATCGTGGCTTCACGGGATGCTTTTAAGCTTGCATTTCGACTAGGCCCTTGTCGATTTCTAAGCGTACAGCGTATTGTAGATGGATCTCGGCTGAGGCGTACTTGAGATCTGATGGTCGTATGCTATTCGGCTTCTGTGTCTGTGTTCAGATCCTATTGCTTTGCGATTAGTGAGCTTCTGGCGAGTCTTGTCTCCCTACTCAAACTATTAGATTTGTATCAAAATCTTTACTGGGCTTGAGCAAGTCAATCGCCGGCACCTTGACTCCCTGTCATGGAACGACCACATTACGCAGGTGGCTGCCGCTCATCTACCCTCAGTGTGATCCTTCTTCTAGGAGTGCTCTAAGATTTCTCTCAAGCAAAGTCTGGACTCACCTAGGTACGTTGGGCCTATCACATCGGCCAAGTGCTATTCGTAGCAAGGCTGCTGGCATGCCGTGTAACTCATACTCCTACGTCTCCTATAACACACATGGTTGCTGATGGAGCAACAGTCTGGTGAACCAGATGCTAGATCGTAGGAATGATAAGAAGAAGCATCTGCCTTGAACCTCCTGATTTGATCTGTGTTTATGAAAAGCACTCGATACGTGAGATAGTAACCTTCCACGGGGAGTTTCAGCTGTGCATCCTCCAACTCACTTACATCGATACTCGTCAAGTGTACAATCTTCGAGGCTCGGCGCGGGCGTTCTCTTCATCGCGCCCAGCATCCGCCGTGCTCCTTTAGCTTACACGCCACAGGCCCATAGCCAACAAGATCAGATCCTTAATTCATCCTTCCCTCGAACTTCCCAGCGGCCTTGAACTTAGCAAGGGCTGCTGCGGGTATTCTTACTCAATCCGGGCAATCCAACCCTGGTATGATATCAAAGAGAAGCCCCGACAGAACACATTCATGAGGTCAACACCCAATGAAAGGCACCATCCCCAGCAGCCATCATCAACAAAAACCATTAATCAGAAATATGTATAGTAATCAAGATTCCAGAAACCAGTATGGCGTTCGCTGGTACTGGCGATGCTATTGGAGGAGATGGTCGAATGCCTCGGCAGTCTTTTGAGTGTTGAGTAATCGGGAAAATGCCCGCTTTTTCTTTCGGACCCGGCCCGTCGCCGGCGATCTGAGGCGCTTCCGGATTACCAACCAGATATTGCGGTGCATTGTATAATGGTAATGATTCGTGTAGATGTAGGTGTGTAGTAGTCAGTTGCTGGATGCAAGGGACAGCGGTGTTGGGCTGGCTTCAATATGGCTGCTTTAAAAGACCGTGGGCCCCTTTGCTGGGGTGAATGTTCTGGTGCTTGTCCGTCTATTGGGGCATCAATAACCGGTCGAAACATCAAGAGCAGCGGATCGAAAGAGAGTGGTGAAATAAGGAAGAAATATCAAGAAGACACAAAAGTCGATTTGGAATCGTACAGCAGCAATAAGGAGACACTCGTTTCAAGAGTCAACAATAAACGAACCCCCTATTCGACCAGACAGCCATCAACATTTACACCGGCCGCCCGTTGAGAAAAGGGGGAAGAAGAATAAGACACTCGAATGGCGTCTCCAGGGGCGATTGACGGCTCGATCGTGCCCGATGGCCAGGACGACACGACCCTGGTGGTCAAGCCGGAGGACCAGTACGGGAACAGCGACAGCAACAGCAACAGCGACGCCGAAAAGGGACAGGTCGTCCAAGACCCGGACCCCCTCGACTGGGACAGCGACCCTCATAACCCGTACAACTGGCCTGCGTGGAAGAAGGCCCTGACAATATTCACCCTGGCCAGCATGGGCCTCACGATGTAAGTCTTGGTTCTCCAACAATCTTATATCAAGGAGGAGTGCCAATAACACCGCACAACACACGCAGATCAATAGCAACGTCCATCTCCAGCTCCTCCGTCAATCTCCTCGAACAGGAGTTTGGCGTCAGCCGCACCGTCGCCCTGCTTCCCCTGACGCTCTACGTCGTCGCCCTCGGCATCGGCCCCGTCCTCGGCGGGCCCCTCTCCGAGACCATCGGCCGGTACCCCGTCATCATGGGCGGCATGACGATTGGCGCGCTGTTTACGCTTGGAGCGGGCTTTGTGCACAACTTTGGGGCGCTCTGCTTCTTGCGCTTTCTTACGGGTTTCTTCTGGGCTCCCGTGCTGGCGAATGCGGCTGGGTCGTTGTCGGAGACGTTTATGCCCAAGTCGAGGGGGCCTGTGAGCGCCCTGTTCATCCTCACTCCTTTCTTGGGGCCCGGCTTAGGGTGAGTCTTGCTTTTTCCCCAAATGCCATCCCTACTCTTGAGGTCCAAGCTGATCAAAGTCGATGCCCGCAGCCCCGTCATCGGCTCCTTTGTCTCTGTCGAAAAGGGCTGGCGCTGGACCGAATGGACAATGCTCTTCTTCTCCGCCCTCAGCATCGGCCTCGGCTGCACCATCGGCGAGACATTCCACCCCATCCTCAAGCGCCGCCTAGCCAAGAAACGCGGCATCGAGCTCCCTCCCCTGCCGCCCATGAGCCAGCGAGTCAAGACATTTGCCGTTGTTGCGGCCATTCGACCCGTCAAGATGCTTTTTACCGAACCGATTGTCTCCTTCATCTGTCTTTACGTGGCCATTGACTTTGGAACGCTCTTCAGCTTCTTCGGCGGCGTTCCGTATACTTTTGGTACCGTGTATCATTTCACCACGGAACAGTCCGGCCTGGTCTTCATCTCCATCGTCATTGGCTGTATCATCGGTCTCGCCACCGTCATGGCCTGCGAAATTTTGCTCTATCGGAAACAGATCCCCAAGTATCCGCCTCACAGGGTTCCTCCCGAGCACAGGCTGTATCCCGCCATGTTTGGCAGCTTTGGGCTGCCCCTCGGGCTGTTTTGGTTTGCGTGGACGGCGCGGGAGGATGTTTCTTGGGCGAGCCCTGCGGCGGCCATTATCCCGTTTGCTTGGGGCAATTTGTGCGTCTTTGTGAGCACGATGCAGTACACGACGGATACATTTACGGGGAATGTCGTCGCGAGTGCGTCTAGTGCGAATAGTTTGGCGAGATATGGCTTTGCGGGCGTGTTTCCCCTGTTTACGATTCAAAGTGGGTTGACGTCTTTTGGGCTTGTCCGATTGAGAGAGTTGCTGACGTCTTCGGATAGTGTATACCACCTTGGGCATTCACTGGGCCAGCAGTCTGTTGGGCTTCATTGCTCTGGCATTGATTCCTATTCCCTGGGTCCTGTTCAAGTTTGGGCCTAGGATCAGGGCCAAGAGCAAGTTTGAGACGCACAAGTACGAGTAGATGGTTGTTGTGAGCTTGGTAAGAGGTGGATGTGTGTTTCGGAAAGGGGCATTTATATAGGAGGGCACTTTCGCCAGACAGCAGTCACCGTTTTACGGGCGTATCAAGGGTCATGGAGATGAAGATACAAGATAATAGACCAGCGATTGCTTTTATTACCCAAGAATTGTCTTCATAAGAACTTATCGTTACTTTATGGATACTGGCTCCTTTCCTCTGCCAATGTCTGATTCTCAGTCTACATCAATCTCCTGCTCGGGTAGCGGCTCAAAGTTGTCATCCAGATAGAACCACTTATCATATTTCGCCGGCCTCTCCTTGGGCGTCTTAATATCCGACTTCTTGGGCAGGTCAAACTTCTTGGTCGCGTCCTTGCTCTTGACATAGCTCTCGACCACATCAGCCTGCGACGTCTGCGCGATGCTAATCTTGCCGGGCACCTCCTTGCCGCTAATGAGGTCCTTCCAGAAGCCGTGGCTCTCGGCGACAATGTCGCGGGCTGTCGTGGAGTCTTGATATTTGTCGAGGAAGATGGTGTTGAGGTTGCCGCTGCGGAGGACTTTGTAGTACTGCGGCCGTTGTTTGTCAGCAGTGTATCTTTGACGTTGAGGGAGGTGACGAGGTACGGTGAACCAGTCGTAAAATGTCTGTTTGAGGCCGGGGCGGTACTTTTCAAGATCGTCGATGGCTGACTCGTTAGCATCTGGCTGTTTGTAGCTGCGGCAAGGTTGTCCTACTCTCGAGTATATTAGACAGAGGATCGTTGACGTTGATGCCAATGACCTTCCAATCCGTAGTCTCATCCTGTAAGTCATGTAAGAGGAGAATCAGTCTTGAAGAAAGAGCATATACAAACATCAATCATGGGTATGGCACCCAAAATCTTAACCGTCCTGACCTGGCCAACATATCCGGGGCTGTGATGGTCAGCTGCCTATATAGCTCAACTGTAATCCAAGTACACCAGCACTCACTCAATAGCACTGATGTCAACCACATCCATGGGGTCATTGTCGCCGACGTATCCAGTAAAGTTGTGCTTGATGTTGGGGTTTTCCCACGTTTGGGGTAGCGAGCCGTAAAGAAAGGGGTATGACTTGTGAGGCCATATGCTGGCCACGTATCGAGGCTCGTCGTCCTTGTCGTCATGATAGATGGGATCTACCAATGTCACAGCCATTAGTATTCAGCAGAGCAAGAATATGTGTTTGATTCCACATACTCAAGGGCTTATCGCGCTTGGTCTCAATCTTGGCATCCGTCCATCGGGGAATCTCAACGTAAAAGTTGACAATGTTGTGCTGCTTCTCGTCAGGATAGAGAGGAATGTCATGCCAGAAGGATATCGGGTCGCCGTCCAGTTCCAGCCAAACACGCCAGTCCTGACTTGCAATTAGCTGCCTGTTCTTGGGGAAACACTGCTTCATACAGCTTTCTGCTTACCACCGTGTTGCGTGCTCCCACTTCTCTGAGAGAGAGAGACTTGACGTCAAAGATCTTGCTGCCGCTCTTGGACCTAGCCTTTCCGTCTGCGGTGGCGAAGACAGGCGCAATAGCCAGGCTCAGAAGATACAGAGACGAAAGCAAACGCATGCTTGAGATCAGGGAAGCTGCTGGCCAAGTCAATGGATAGACTTGCAATGAATCAGTCCGCTACTTGCGAGCTGCCTTGTTATATATAGGCGTATATCACAAAACTATTGCGTTGAGACTGCAGTGGAACCTGGTTCAATGATACAGTAGCATTTCCTTAAAGCCAAGACGCCATATCCCGCCCATTTTCGCATAATGTAGCCATCCGTGAGTCAATAAGCATGACATCAAGTCCACCAAAAAACTCCATCGAACTGATCTCCAGACAGCTTTTCATCCCGCCATTTCCATCCCTTGCAGACAAATATGAATAGACGATAACGGAATACAGGGGAACAGCTTGCCAATTGCTTCTGTAGCCAGTCACGTCTTGCCATAATCCCACGTGGAGCGGACATCTCACATGCAAGGCACTCGAGCCTGCAACAGTTGAGAGTCACCAGCTTCCTGAATGAGAAAATGTTCACACGCGAAGTCAAGCTTGACTTTTAAGCATATAGAGAAACCTGGGGGGGCCTCATTGGGCGGCGTTTGGCATCCTCGGTGGCCCAAACAGGCAATGTGCGTTTATGGTTGCATGGGGCCAAGATGCCAAGGCCTCAGAGAATACCCAACCGCCGTTGAGGTTCCTTTCAGTGGCCGAGTGAGGAGTCTGAAGAGGGGAAATTCAGGACATTCTTGGTAGTTGTTGTTGTTGTTGTTGTACTGGTAGTTTCGTATCAGCTGCAGGCTTACGGTGCTGCAGGTTCGCTGTCGTTTTGGGGGCGTTGAAGCGCAGGCCCGTGTTGGATGATGCCCTCGATGCCCCGGAGTTTAAGAAGGATGCTAAGATGTTCACAGAAACATGTAAGGAAAGTCAATGAATAATCTGTCGCTTGGCAGTAACCACCCTGATTAATCGCTTTATATGCCTTCTGTCTGCCTCTGACAATTTCCTCGACCGCCCTAGACGTGGTTTCGATTGAGCTTATATCTATTGTGGATTATCCCTTTCCTGTTTGCCATGTCCAACTTGGAGATGCCGTGTTCATACATCATCCGAATCCTTATTTGTTGAGGAAGACTCCAGTGGTGCTTTGGAGTAGCTTCAGGCATGTTCGATGGAGTCATCGTGACTTAACTTACATGCTCGGGGGTTAAAATAAACCTGTTGATCGCTAATTTACACAAAAGAAGATGAGTGCGAGGCGCAGATGAGGCTACCCAGAGGCTTCAGCTTGAGGCTTTTGCAGTGTAGCCTTGGCGATGTCGCTACAATTCAGTGGCAATCAAAATGAGTACATTTGCCATATCCCACAGCCTCGTATAACTTATCGAATTGTGACAAGAACCATTCTACAGACGTACCGAGGCTCGGGGCTTGTAGAACGGAAAGTTTAGGTAGCATTATATGGGATCCCTTCAATAACTCTTGTTACGAGAGGGTGGAAGGTCTCGCAAGGTTCAAGGTAAAAGGTCAAGGCATCAAGCAGCACGCGCGGTCCTAACTGACTGGAGATCTTGAAGATGAAGAATGCGATTAATGACATTCTTGTGCAGTATTCCTTCTTCAAGGCATGCGTACTAACTCGAGCATTTCCTTTTGTACTCTGACCGAGGTATTCAATCTTGGTTTAGAGAATGGGTAGGGGAAAGGGACGGTCGTAGTGGACTTATGTGGAAGTCCATGGCTACCCTCCTGTAGAGGTAGCTAGCTATCAGTATCCGTTCCTTAGACGCTGCCTAGGTAGGCGTTCATCCTTCCTTCAGTACCGGTAGAAGAGGTAATAAGATACATATTCTGCCAGATGTTCTATTATGGCTGCTTCTAAAGCAATCGGAGAGAGACGCAGACTCGAAGAGCTGTCCTCGAATGTCAGCTTCGAACGCCACCACATCTCAACCCAAAAGCATTAAAGAACGGCTTACTATCTATCCTCATGCCTATACCCATACCCAATTTCAAGCTTCAGCCGGAGACATGTCCTTCTCGTCCCCATATGCTCCAATACAGCATCATGCCCAGCTACCTACAAGACTGTTCTCACATACTAACACGCGACTATTCTAACCACGAAAAGCGAGAGATCACCACAGGCAATCCCACGATAATAAATCGGACAAGCCTATCACTTTCCTCCGATTTCTCCAGGACCTCTCTATATCCGGTCCCCTCTTCGGTCACAATTCTCCGTTCTTGGCCCTGCTATATGGGCTTTAATTCTACTTCCCCGACTGGGCAACAACACGAAGGCCGGAGTCTGCTCCACCAGCGCCCGCTCTATATTGTTCCTTGTCAACTTTCTCGATGAATATAACTGGTGGAGGAAGTATTACGTCCGTATACGAACGCTTCCAATATTATAGCATGCCAAGCGTAGGGGAGCAAAGGAGGGGGGACAGTGGGACGGCGAGGTTGGTTGGAGAAGGGCAAGTGGACATACTGCAACTCTTACGTGGGGAAATGGGTCGAATAGGCGGGTGACAGGCATGAATCCAAGCCAAATGTATGTTATCAAAGCATAACAGGAGAACTCGAAAATCTGATGATGCTGACATCCAAACGTATAGAGGTTCCAGTTCACGAAACCAAACGGTCGAAAGTCCAGCCACCATACACGGTACGAATAGATTCGCCAACTCTTTGGTTCATCGGTCAACTTCCGTAGATCTACCCCAATGCCTCAATCCAGCAAGTGCCGCCGAAATGCCGGTATGGGGTAAAAAGGTGGCTTGGAATAACTAGCGGCGCGGCTGTTTCAACTTGGTTGGAAGCGAGACTATCTATATACAGAATGGCGGGAGTTGGAGGCCCAAGGAGATAGTCGGGGCTGGTTACATAACGACTGGTGCTGTTGTTAATCGAACGAGTCGGAATAAGTGTAAGGAACTTTGTGAGGCGAGGCAAGACAAGTGTCGTCACGGATAGCAGAAAGTAGCTCGACGTCTTCATCATAGCGTCATAATTCATAAGTAAAATAAACAAATCGCTCGTCCAACCAGAGATGAGCATCATCTTGCGTCAAGCCTCTTGCATCACGCCTTCTCCTCAATCTGCTGGACACGCCCATACTCCTCCTCGGCAGCCCTCTGCTTCTCATCAACAGCCATATCCTTCTCCTCGGCATGCTTGTTGCCGTACAGACCAATCTTGTACCACGGCAGATCAAACAGCCGGTCCATGCTCTCCAGGGTGCGGCCACCCGTCTCGGGCACAAAGAACCACACCCAGAAGCCGCCCAGGACCGTCACCGCAGCAAAGCACCAGAAAGTCCCCTTGGGCGAGATCCCACCCTGGGCGACGTCGAGGAGCATGACGGGCACGGCGCGTGAGTTGCCGTACTGGTTTGCAAAGTGAAGCGTCATGGCCCAGGACGTGGCCAAGGCACGGACGCGTAGAGGATACAGCTCGGCAGTGAGCAGATACTGCATGGAGTTCCAGCCAAGAGCCCAGCCGCAGCCGGAAATGTATATCATGGCAACGGCGCCCCGACTGGCGCCCTTTAGGGACTCGGGCAGAACAAAGCCCTCATCAACGCCGAGTCGAGGCACAGCAGTGAGGAATCCAGCAACGTAGATCATGGCAATGGCCTGCAGCAGAATGCCAGACAGGAGTGCGCGCTTGCGGCCAATGACATCGACGAGGAACAGGGCGCAAATCATGGCCGCCACAAACTTGACGATGCCAAAGACGGCGGTAACGAGGAGAGACTCGTCGGTTCCCGTGATGCCCAGGATGCGGAAGAGATCGGGTGCATAGAGGGTGATGGACCCGGCACCAGACCACTGAGACAGCAGCTGCACCATAGATGACAGATAGACGCGGTACAGGTTGCTCTTGTCGAGGAGGAGCTCCTTGACCTTTCCCAGCCAGCCAACGCCTCGACTGGCTTCCAGCTCGTGATCAAGGCCAGCTTGAATCATGCCAATTTCGCGAAGAATGTACTCGCTATCGGGAGACTGTTGGCGCAGTCGTGCCATGTTGTGAACCGCCTGCTCGACGTTGCCCTGCTTGACGAGGAAGCGCGGCGATTCGCACTGGAAGAAGGACAAGATGAAGATGATGCCGCTCATCATGATGTGCAGACTCGTGGGGACAAGCCACTGGTTTGCGCTGTCATCGCTGATGTGAAGCTGGCATCCATAGTTTGCGAAATAAGCCAGCAGGATGCCGAGATAGACAGCGCCGGTGAAGAAGCAGGTGCAGAGACCGCGAATGGAGGCGGGTGCGATTTCAGCGACATAGATGGGACTGTATACGACGCAGAGTGTGTTAGTCGTACATGTAAAGCGCCGTGGGCTGAGAATCGAATTCGGCTCATACTGACCCCACGACAGGCGTTTGTCCAACCCCCAGGCCGGCGACGAATCTGCCCGCATAGATGGCCCCCAGGTTACCGCGGGCGCCTCCAATCATGAAGATCATGATGCCAATAGCCCAGGTGACACAGAGGACTCGCGTAGCGTTGAGACGGCCAATGCGATCACAGATCAGAAAGGCACTATAGCCAAGAAAGATGGTCATTCAGCAAGCGATCGTCGCAATGGTTGTGGAGAAGCTGGGGCTCCAGGGAAGAGGCGGTGACTTACATCAAAGCGCCCGCGACAGAGCCGATCTGGACCATGGCAGAGACATTGGCCTTGATGTTGGCCCGGTCCACGGCGTCGTACGAGGCATAGTGGATGGATTCCTTGAAGTCGTCCGAGTTGAATGCGCCCGAGATCAAGCCCTCGTCGATGCCTCGCGCAGCGCCCAGCAGGCCAAACGAGAAGACGGCGAACCAGAGGCGCCAGTTCAGCGCTCCCTCGGGCTCGCCCAAGTCTTTCAACTTGAAGATGTTGACCGGTTTCTTTGCCCCGACGCCCATCGTGCCAGCCTTTGCCGTAGATAACCAGCAGTTGTCACAAGGCCTAGGGATGAGAAACGCTGGTGGCTGAAAGGGCTTAGAGACAAGATTTGAGACGTGCACCGGAAGGCGAGTCGAGCGCTGCTCTATCAGTGATGAACAACGCAGAGGTCTCACATGGGGGGATGCCGCGCTTTATACTCGCAGGCATGTGCCAACGCACAACAATACAGTCTTCTCCTCGCTCGTGATCAGCAAGCCCGGCTCACTTATCCAGACAGGCAGGAATGTAACTGTTTCTCCAGCTGGGAAGTGTCCACATCTGCCCAATGTCGGGTTACCCCGGATGGAAGTGTCGCCATGCAGAGGACGATCCCGCATCATCACGACACCACTCTGGCATCTGCAGCCGGACAGCACCCAAGTCGTGGCCAAGCGCTGACCGATGCCGTGGACATCTCCGACTACTAACGGATCAGGCAGTCAGTCATTGCTCATACCCCGCACGTCGTCGTTTGATCATGTTTGCATCCTGCCATGACTAGCTGTAGGACACTGGTGCTCCGCAACAACTCCACGATTCGTGTTGTCCGTGACAGAACAGGGCATCCAACAAGGCGCCCCATACGAGACCTTGCCGTATCAATGTCGTAGATCGGCTGACTAGCCAACACCATGCCGGCCCGCCAAGAAGTTTAATGTTCTAGTGAATCTGGGGTTTGGTGAGGGGAAGCCAGGCCGACGCCGCGCAAGGGTTGGAGATGCGGGGGAATCGGACAACCTCCGTCATGTCTTCGGTGTAGACCAGGCCCGGGCTTCCAGGTCGCCATCTTCACCTCCGTTCCGTATTTTCTTCTAGCGGATGACCGGATATCAGGCTGTGAAGGATATGCAAGCTTCACCCTTGCATGGGTCCGGGCCGTGAGCCAACACTTTGGAGCTTCAGAATCTTCAGTCACGACCAGCTGACAGGTCACCTTCCCAGGTTCTTCATAATCATCAAGCATCAAGGATAGAGCGCACTTGGCGTCACTTGCATCCGGCCCAGTAGAGTAGGGATAGGCCTGGAGAGGTTACATGTAGGTGATAGGCTCGCGAATAAAGGCCACGAATATCTGCGTCATATTGGCAATTCGATTCCTTGCTGGCCAGATGAGTCGCTCCAAGAGTTCCATGGAATAAGAATGCCACGTCCGCCATGCTTCAGACTCCAAGTTCTGCACCCCTAGCTTATCGAGGTAAAACGACTCTGCCCAGAAGGTGATGTTTCAAAGACAAATGATTGGCTTGCTGGTTTCCGATATGCAAGTGATTGGCCTTTGAGAAAATAGTTCCCAGCAGTCTCATGGATGGTAGCAAGATCAGCATGGGTTCGTCCAGACACCAATCGGCGCGCACGCCATGTAGCTGCGTAAAGCTACCACCTCGTGCGGTCTTTGGCGACTAATCAGATCCAGTACCGGCCCCATAGAGCGTATTCTTCCTTTGTGCCTCGGAACTGGAATTTCACCTCCGTCACGTCCTGGAAGCCTTCCTTCTCCTTTGGCTCTTTGAATCTAGATGCAAAGCCGGTAAAAGCCAGCTTGGGCAGACTCTCCCTGGCCTCGGGGTTGAGTGCAGCGTTGTGCGCCCGAACGGCATCGTTGTGCTCACATACCATGACCGGCGTTGAGAACCATACACACCGAATCGGAACGCTCGCTTTTCTCGCGACTTCAATCCACAAGGCCCGTGTATCGGGATCTGGATTTGTGTTGTCTATGCTTGCAGGTTAGCGTCTGCCAGCTTCATCCCGGGCTCGTAAAGCAAGGATCAAGCATTAAACAGCGGGCAGCGGGACAGCACGTACCAACAACTACAGACTTGCCGGCTTTAAGCATATCCTTGGCAGCTTGAATGCATTTGTCGCGGGTCTTCAGTGTGTCTTGATTCACCCGTTCATATCCGAGAGGCTTGAGAACTTTAAAGTAGAACGTGCTCTTCCCGGCACCCGGAGGACCGCAGAACAAGACGACGTCCTGGTCGTTTTTCTTCTCAAAGAGGTCCTTGGCAGTATCCAGCGATGCATCGTCTTGAGGAAATGCAAAGTTGACTAGGTCGAATTCGCGAATAAAGTCCCTAGGCTGCTCTCCCAGAAAGAACTCCTCGGGTGTTTTATAGTCGATGCCGACATTGTGGGCGAAATTTCTGTCGGAGCAGCTGAAATCCTTTGGTACAGATGCCGCTGCTGCCGTTGCTGCACTGCTGTCTCCTTTCCCCAGCAACGCGACTCGGCCGCCCGCATCACCGACGAAGAAGCTTCCCTTCAGATCAACCTCTTCCTCGGGAATCTCGAGATCCTCGCAGAGCTCCTTCCACATGCCAGTCCTAGGCTTCCGATAGATGTCCTTTTCCGTGGCCGCATAGAGGGCTATCGGAAGATCGAGCGCGGTTAGTACAGCATTGCACTTTTGTTTAAAGTCTGCGACGCGCTTCTGCACAGCAGCCTTTGGGCCCTTGTATTTTGCATCGAAATGCAGCTTCAATCCAGCCTGATTGGAGAGGATCGCGACATGGTAGCCTTCCTGCTCGTAGAGCTCTCGTAGCCGCCCGGGCACTTTGCTGTCCCACCACTTCCAGTCTGCTCCGCTGGAGGCGTGTTTCTTTCCTGATGATGTAGTAATGAGAGTCGAGTCGAGGTCGAATGCGGCTATCTTCCGTCGCTTTTGGCGAGACGTCGGATCGTCATTCTCGGGCTGGTATCTGCCGACCAAGAGGGTTGCCGGGACGTCATCGGTAGGGCCTCGTTCCGACCAGACGGTTCGATCTTTTGGTTTCTGGGAGGCTGGGGTGAAGAAGCTTGCAACCGCTGACTCTGGGAGACATCAGTCAGCGAAAGGCACAAAGCATACAGAGTCATCACGGGTCGTACTTGTAGTCGTGCTCTTGACGGCCTTTTTGAGGGGAGGAGGGGAAATCGGAGCACCAGCGTCTTTGCGCTTCCTGGGCGGACTTTTTGTGGCCATTGTTCGACTGCAAAGGGCACAAGAGAAGGCTATGCTTGGTTCTGTCTGCCGAAGCAAGGGAGAGGGGCGCAATGAAAGCATTTGGTTACCTACAGAGGCGGCAAAGACGGAGGAGGATGGAAGCTGAGACGCGCACACAGATGCGACCGGAGCGCGTGATCACGTGCACCTCGACAGCAGCACTTTAAGGTACAGGTAACCAAGCTTGAGCTTGAGCTTCCCTCACCCTCGTCCATATCCTCCATAGCAACAGCATCAACTCCTCCAAACAACGCCCAGCTCACTGTCAATCACGCCCTCGAGCCTCTTATTCAACACTCAGACTCGGTCAATCATTGCAGACTGCAAACTATATACAATCAACTCGCACTGGTCCCTGACCAGGACAGTCTCCCCTCACCATGTACGAGCTGTTCCTCACGGCGCTCGTCGAAGACAGCGATATCAACACAGCCCTCGCCGTGCTCAGCGGCTTCTGCTCGATGCAGCCATGGGAGTCCACCAGCCGCGTTCTCTACTTTCAAGGCCCTCCGCGGCCATCCGGCATCACGAACCAGCGCTCCCTGGATAAGCCCATCCGCAAAGACGTCGCCATGCTCTGGAAGGAGCTGCATCAGAACCTCTCACGCCAATCCTTCGTCCTCCAGGCTCGCTATGAAATCATCAAGGACCGGGACTTGGGCCCGTCTGCCGAACCAGTAGATCTCGACACTGTCCCGGGCATTCTGAGATGGACAGACTTTCCTGATCCTCCCCGCAATCAGCCCATCCTCGCCCAGCGAAAAAAGGTCGAGCTTTGGGATCAGAGAAAGCTGCTCTCTGTGTTGAAAGAGAACAATCATCAGTGAGTTGCATGAATCCCTTGTCTCATTTGATTCATCATTATTAACAGACCTCGCAGGCTGAAGACAGAGACGGTAGAAGAAATGTACCGCTTCTTTCGCGATGACGTCGAGTTCTGTCTCACCAGGCACTACTTTGTTGGACCGCTTGAAAATTACGTTCCTCTGTCGTCCAAACCGGTACCTCCCACAGCGCCAATGGCTTCTCTGCCGGCGTGGGACTCTCTCACCCGCGTTGATGCGCAGAATCGCTGGATTCTGCAGGTCAAGGCGCACGTTGTCCAAGACAACAAGCCAGATGAGATCAAGAAGGCTCAAGACCAGCTCTTGAAGTTCCGCGCGGATCTCGAGGGCGTCTTTGACTTCAAAGTCTTTGATCGCAGAGTGCACGACACTCGGGTGGCTATGCAGCCGCAGGGTGTTCAGGCTCTCCCGCAGAAGGTGCTCCTTGGGAAGTCATGAACATCTCGTGTGTCGCGTCACAAACACTACAAAACCGGAATCTTGTGTTCAAAATCGCCGGACACAATGGAACCTCGTCTGCTCCCAAGGGGCGACTATTGCCGATATCGGTCTAATCACCTCTATTCCAACACGCCGGTTAATACCATGGATATCAACTAACAACGCCGATCTTACGCTCACTCTCAGCCATATTACCCTCATACGATCCCCCAGATCCACCAACCGCCCAGAATAACACTCAGGGTGCGCTGCCATCCGCAAATCGACAATCACAATTGGCACAAAATCACAAACGGCAGTAGGATGACAGTAAAATGTAGAAAAATGGGTATCTTCAACGGACAGACACCACTAATGCCCGTGTTATTGCGAGTAAGGCTAGATTACAAGAACCACAACTTCTTCAACCTCCATCCTGCGTCTCCTTCTCCCCCCCTCCGATGCTGAGTTCTTCGCTTAGTGCTGGACGAGGCCAAGGACCTGAGACAGGTTGGGGATGCCAAGAGCAACCTCGAGGGAGACGATCTGGCCGTTGGTGGCAGCGTTGAGGTAGGCGTTGACAGCGTTGAGGTCGACACCCTGGGCAACCATGGCAAGAGCCTCACCAACGATCTGGACAACGTTGTTGACGTTGACGGTGGCGGCGACCTTGCCCTCAACACCGTGGACAAGGCTGACGAGCTTCTCAGCCAGGGTGACCTTGATCTCAGACTCGATCTAGAAGTCGTTGTGTGAGCATCGCTGTACCGTAAGACAGAGAGATAGGGGATCTGGCTTACCTTGGCGACAATGGGGCCAAGGAGACCAGTCAGCTGGGTCTCGAGGGCGACAACGTCGACGACAACACCCTGGGTGATGCCTACGAGAAGGCCACCGACCTCGCTGACGAGGGTGCGGCGGGCTGCGGAAGAGTCAGTATTTTGAGGCTGTTGATGAGGATGGAAGGTTCACGAACCGAGAGGGGCAGCGAGGCCAGTGCCGACAAGGGCGGCGACAACGACGGTGGCGAGAGAGAAACGCATGTTGGCGGTGTTTGGAAGTTGGTTTTGAAAGTACTAAAAGAGTGACTGTGCGAGTTGCTGTGCAAAGGAGTGACTGAAAGCGAAGGCTTGCTGATGATGATGAGAAGAGAGAAGTTTGGGAGGGCGATCTTGTCGTCTTTATATCCTGCGAGGCCTCATCCTCTACCCACATCATCTCGTCGGGCGATCGGCAGTCACATCGTTGCTTCTGGACATATCCGGGTCTGAGCCAATATCCTGCTTCCACTGAGATTCTCCTTGACTGGGCTCGCTTAGTACCAGGGGAGCATGGCAATGTGATTGTACATAGACTCCTATTCGGTGCCTACCAGCAACCATCGCGATACGATACAACGGCCAACACATGGGAGCACCTTGGCACCCACGACACAGGACACATGGTTTGGTCTCGAAGAGTGCCGATCTGTTCAGGCACATGAGTCGGTCATTGGCGCAGAACGTGTTGATGACATAGGGGCCGCTGAAGAAAGGGGTTACAGAGTGAAGATCGCAAGTTCTCTTCCTGGTTTGGATGTGGGGAGCTGGTAGGGAGCTGTTGTGGCTCATTTCCCGATTCTGGGTTGTCCAGGGGGTTTTGAAGAACAGGGTGCAACGGCATGCGAAAGTGGAACGACTGAGACTTTGCAAAGGAGGTGACTGCGATGAATGCGATGTTGCTATTTGTGATCCTGAAGCTCAAACCACCATCATATAGAAAATCAAACAAGAGCTACGTTCTACTTGCTTGTACGGACTATGAGGGCTTGGTAATACTCTCTACCCACTTACCTACCTAGCTATGAACCGTGAGTTGTGATGGAATCATCATCACCGGATAATACCCCAGACCAGGATGCATCTGCCCCCGCGATCGGCATATTTCATAGTGTTGCACTAGAGAATGAAACCGGCAGTGTGATTGTGATGTCTGTTCTGGAAAAAAGGTGTAACGGACGGGGTGGATGAGCGAATGGCAGGGTCTATTTTGAGCTTGTCTCCTTGTCTAGCTGTCTGCCAGGTCCTATCGCGAGTCATGTCATGCTGTCTCCATCGACGAGTGCCGGGCTTTCACGATCTGGCTGCCATGCCATATAACGGAGCGACCGGAATGCCGTCAACTCGGGTTTACATTTTCCACGATGGACGGCACAATAATGTCAGATCGGTTATGCTTATCCTATCCTTTTTGAAGTCTCCTGTAACAGACGCAGTATGGACACATGCAGAGGGAAATGCACGAGAAGCCCGCACAAGCGTCTGTTTGCCTATTGCTCCGCCGATCGACAAGGGTGCATGAAGCCAGACAGATCCCAATAAGCTTCAGCAGCCGCTGAAGATACTAAATCGCGATGTCGACGACGTCAGAGGGAGCCAACAAAGGGCGCTGACACTTTGGCGGATGAAAAACCGGTTCCTGAATATCTCGCTCTGTTGATCTAATGTATGCATGCATAGGTATGCAGCCTTGGTCTAGTATCTAGCTGCTGGGATCTGAGGTTTTCCTGTTGGGCAATTTGACGATGCATTGCGATCTACAGCAGAAGTACTACTCTTTCATCTCGCTGGCGTTTAGGCCATGCAGAATCTCGCTACCTTGTTGATGTTGATGATGATGAAGCTAAGTACTTTATTTGAAGGATTCGTTGTCGATTTGAGCATTGGTGGGTTGAAGCTCGCTACCGGTGATGCCGAAAGTGATTGCTCATATCGGGACTGTAGTCGAGCTATGCCCATAGACCGATTACTGACTGAAGTCATGGGGCCAAAAACAGCGCGCACAAGTTAATATGCATTGACGGCTTGATATGCATTGACGGCTTGAAGGATGGCCCATTTTCACGGAGAGAGCAATCCAGTGTTGTGAGCCATTAGTAGGAGCGTCGAAAATGAGATGCCACGTCTTTCGTAGGTGAGATCTGAGTTATTGGAGTGCAGGAGACAGTCGATCTGATAAAAAACGTGCTTACATGTAAGCAAAGTGTAAACTCTAGAGATCTAGTTGATATGATTGATCAGTTTTCACATCGAGTCTTCCTGATAAAGACACATACAATTCTGCATTTGGATCTCCCGATACGATGTAATAGGTCTCTCAGCTTCATCCATATCCTTCCGCAGAAAGCCATTATTCGTGTCTACCCTATCATGAACATTGTATGGTACCTAGGTAATCGAGATCCGACCCGGGTGACGCCGAAAAAAAAAAAGGCACCTTCTAATACATTCAAGAAATGCAAAGGCCAGTCTTTCCGCTAGGTTACCCTATGCTTCTATTGATACTTGGCATCGAAGAACCGCCAAGTCGTAGCATCGAGAAGATACCGGCAGTTTGGTATTAGTTTTGACTGCTTGAATGGGATGCAAGGGTGGGAAGACATGCTTTCGATTTGACATGTCAGTTTGGCGTCCATAATCGGTGTATGAACAGAATCCAGTTCCGAGGAGTCCGCCCAGGAGATCAAGGGACAGAGATCGAATGAGAAGCATCAGAGCTGACTGATGCTTTCCCAAGACTCAACTTGGGAATATGGAAGCCCTAATCAAACCTCCATCGCGTCCTCGTGGCGTATCAGGCCTCCATAAAGGCGGGTCCCGCGGCTGTGTTATCATGTCGCGTACTGTTATTGTTTCGCTTATTTAGGAACGCGGAACTAGATCTCCTGAATATGCAGGTCGCAGCAGACGGCCGCAAAGTGAAGCTATTCACGGCCCAGCTTCGCACTCACAGGCTCTCACATCATGGAGTCGTTATTTGGCCGGGAGTTTGCTTCCCCTGAAGACGCCAGGGCCGCCCTCGACGCCGCCGCTCAGCAGGCCGGCTACAGCTTCACCAAGCACCGGTCCCGGCCAAACAGCGTCGAATTCCGCTGCAGCAAGGGGAGAAACTTCAATTCGCAGCAGAACCCGCATCTCCCTGAAAGCCGCCGCCGGCAGACAAGCTCCCAGATGACGGGCTGCCCGTACAAGCTTGTCGTCAGTCGGCAGCACCCCCTCGCCCAGTGGGTTATTCGACGGACGCGGAACGACGAGTCTAATGAGCACAATCATCCGGCTCTTCCCCCGGCGGCGCATTGTCGGTATCGAAATATGGCTATTGAAAAGAGAAAGGAGAAGATTATCTCCTTGTTTGATGCTGGAGTCAAACCCATGCAGATACTGAAGCAATTGCAGCTTGAGACTGGATGCCATGCTAAAGGCCTCACCCGCTATGACGTCTACAACGCTATACGAAAGTATCGTCAACAGCAGGTATGAGATCTTGGGCGTATGAAGACTTCGATACAACAGCTTGTCATCCCGAGTTGATTCGATTTCGAGCCGTCACGAGCAATAACTCCTCCATGCTTTTCACAAAACCCTGAAGGATATCCTTCACAGACCGCCACGGTAAGGAAGCGCATATGACCCTTGTCGCAGTTCACGCCGTCGCTTCGCCGCGTGAAGCGAAGCCTACGCTAAGCACGAGAAAATGCACGAGAAATCTGCATATCATGGACGGAAGATGGTACGCTTCACCATTCAAGTCGCTGGGCAAAGGGAACAAAGGAAAAAACAACTCAAAGTTGACTCATAACTGAAACACGGAGCTTCTGGTTCGGTGTACCGCTCAATGTCGCCTCTTGACCGAGCATATGCACCAGTGCTCCGTCAAGGGATACAATTCTTCTTTGACATCCCTCACCATCTATGATCCTCCCAGATAACACCATATCGCTCTTCAATCTGCATTTACTCCTAGAGGCAGTATGACACAACTTTGCCAACATTCGCACGTCTATGTGGACGTCTCTCCACATGCATCCAGAGTCGGTTTCAAACGCGCAACAGAGAGGCAACGCCTTGCTGCGGCAACAAAGGATGGACGCGTCGGAAAGACACTGGACTTGTTGACCGCAAAAGAGGCCTTTGGGGATGGGAAGACTTTTCCAGGACCTTTGATACTTCCGGGTGATGACCTCGCCGAAGACCCAGAGTGGCCGCCCCAGGTCTTTAGAGAATGGAGAGACGAAGAGGAGCGGAATCCAGTCACGCGAGGCAGAAAGACCATATACGTCGTTCCAAGTCCAACTATTTCTCCAGAGGTATCCAAGATGCAGACGTGGTC
Organism: Trichoderma parareesei; assembly: GCA_001050175.1. Taxonomy (NCBI): domain Eukaryota; kingdom Fungi; phylum Ascomycota; class Sordariomycetes; order Hypocreales; family Hypocreaceae; genus Trichoderma; species Trichoderma parareesei. Next base: position 24,658 of record LFMI01000864.1, on the reverse strand, counting down.
CATCTGCAGCACTCCAACCGCAACGGCGGAACGCGAGATGCAAGCTGCCGAGCCCCCAAAGATACAGGACCTTATGGAATACTTGTCCGCCTTCTTCCACGGCATGCCCGTCAAGCTCTTCAAACCACCCTTCCAATGGCAGAAATGGAACAAGTACGACGGCGCAATCTTAACGCCCCCCAGCACGCAGCACCGGATCGGGCTCCGGACCCCCGGCGACCGGCTCTTCGGGATCCGGTGCCGTGCGTCGCCGGACGGACTGTCACCCATGCAGGTCAACCTGGACGACGTGCTGGATGGCCTAGCGGAGAATATCCCGGCAAACGCGCATTCAATCATGATGCTGCTTGACCTGGACATGTACGAAGGAGATGGAGACATCTTTACCGCCGGGCGGGCATACGGGGGCAGCCGCATCGCTGCCGTCTCGCTGTTCCGCGACCAGCCGCTGTGCGCGCCTCCGGGTGATGGCCATGCGTGGCCGGCATCTCACTGCGCAGAGTACATTGACAAGCTCTGTCTGGAAGCATCTGACGAGCCGCCAACGAAGAAGAAAGCCAAGCTGCAGCTCTCCTTCCGTTGCGCCAGGACCGGTACCAGTGGCCCCCTAGACAGAGCCATCGAAGCAGCAGCACAAACAACAGCAGCAGCAGAAGAAGAAGCATCTTCCAGCGGAATATCACGCCCGGCACGGCTTGATACTGCTGCTAGCACGACAGCCCAATGGCTTGGAAGGACGGCTGTGACCATGGCACACGAGCTGTGTCACTGTTTGGGACTGGACCACTGCACGTACTTTGCGTGCGCGATGCAGGGGTGCGGCAGCGTGGCCGAGGCGCAGCGGCAGCCGCCGTATGTGTGCCCCGTGTGTCTGGAGAAGATTTGCTGGGCGATAGGCGAGGGCGTTGTTGATGGGTGGGAGGAGGATAGGGGGGTGAGGGAAGGGTTTGTGAGGGAGCGGTATGGGAAGCTGAGGGGGGTTTGTGAGAGATGGGATGGGAGGATGTTTGTTGGGTATAAAGCTTGGTTGGATGATGTCCTTGAGGGGATTGTAGAGCGTGGTGATGGAGTTGTGGATTGAGTTGTTCTATGGAGTAGGCGTTGGGATGTCGGTGATGTGATGGAGGGTTGTGGGGATATGGAGGAGTTTCAGAGAGAGCTTGTATTAATCGTGTGAATGATATCTCAACAACAACTTTGAGGCGGCTAAGGGCTACACAGCTTTACTATTCAGCCATATAGCCATATCATAAGATCTCCATCAAGTTACAGCTGGAAATTGCTCTAATGGACAGAGATGCAAAAGATATGCATTCCGTCAACACGCCTGCAACGAGAGCAACATGAAGTCAACAGACCAAGGGCCATATCAAATAGACACAGCAGACCTTGAGAGCCACTCAATCACTTTGAAATAGACCCTTCCAAATCACTGACACATGATTCACTGGAAGAACGTGCTATAGATGTCCATTCTCGACGACGAGAGTTGTAAACAGGACTCGTGAAGCTTCTGCACAAACTGTATGTAGCACTTTGCAGAAGTCGTATGTATAATCAAATGGCCGTGTGGCTCAATGGCAGAGCGTCTGACTACGATTAAGTATATCAGGAGGTTGCAGGTTCGACCCCTGTCTCGGTCAAGCATCATCTTTTTGTCCTATTTCGACAATTTCCAAGATTGCGCTCCATTCGCCATCTTTTCTCCCCTCCTTTTTTGATTCTTCTTTTCTCCTCTTATTCTGCCCAGACTACTACTCTCTTCTGATTTTACTCTTGTCCTTACCTTGTCATTTTCGTGATAGTAATGACTTCGAAAACCATCCATCACAGTCTCTTTCCCCATGATAGGTAGTAGCATCTCAGGTCTCCCCCGCTGTACCTCATGTCCATGTGGGGGGACAGCATGAGACTAATGGTTGTGACAAGGACAATTGTCCAAGCCCTCTTTTATATTTTTCATTTTTTTTATTTTATTTTTGTCTCTCCAGTTTCCTTTGCGCAAGATAGTAATGGTGTCGTCATCCCCTCCGACTAGCAGAACCAGTTCTAATCGTGGAGAGAAAATCTCTTCAACAAGCCTGAGCTAGTACAACTGGCGTGTGTATGTACTGTACTGTAGCCCACCACTTTTTCAAGCCGTGTGTGGGTGTGTTAATCAAGGCATTGGACATCATATGCGAGCATTCAGCATCACGTAGTTGTATTAGGTCAGTCATTGACTTTAGTCGCTATCAACTTCTACAGAGCAACCTCGCCGATCCTTCCCGGTCACTGTAGCACAGGCATACGAGTCTCCGATTGGACCAAGCCAGACGAATGGGTAGGACGTGAGGCAGCTCAAGCTGATACGGGCACAGGTATCAGTTGGTCCTCTCGTGGCGGCCTTGGGAAGCCCCAATTGCAGCAGCGACTTCGGGATGGCCTCTTGTTCACATAGATGGTTTCCCAGCAGCTCTCGCAGCTTGTCTGTTGAGTGTGACATGATTATCCGCGCAGTTGATATGAAACGATTTCATGCATGCGTAGGTAGACTAATACAATGTCGCCCGTGCTTGGAAACGACTTGTGAGCCGAGCATTGGCACATTGGTAGCACACCACCAAACAGTGATATATGTAGGCTGGCAGCATGAGGCACAGGCGACTCTCGCTGACGAGACCCCATGTGAAAGAGCAACAGAGCAGCAAGTACCTAAACTTGGTCGAATATTCAGGCCTCGGCCTGGCGGTTGCAGGCAGGGCTGGCCGGGCATACATGTACATGTAGAACTAGTACTAGGTAGTAAGCACAGTGGTAGCCGAAAGAACGACAAAGGACAAAGCGGGAGGGCTTCCGACAATCCACAGCCTTGATGGTTCGCCCTATGGAAGACGCACACATGCAACGCGCCGACGCAATGGGACGCTTGCTGCAGAGATTTTTTTCATTAGCACGAGATGCCCGGTTTGTGACAAGTGTAGGTAAGTACTGTACTGTATGTATGTACATCTGCACGAAGGACTGGTAGGATCCGGATGGGTGGACAAGAAAGGACCAGAATGGCCGGAGAGTCGTGGGGCCAGAGACGGCGAATTACAGCTCGCCACACGTCGCGGCAGCGAGAGAAGAGAAAAGAGGCGAGAGAGGGCCGCCTTTTCTTGGCCCTCTAATACCTCAGTTGGATGTCTGGATGTAATACAGCGAATGATGTTGCGAGGAGTACATTCCATACAGTGATACACGCAGCAGCAGCTCATGTCCATGTCCAGCGGTGAGGACGCTTTTGGTTGTCGTCTTCTCCTCGCTTACACGCGTGCATTTGCTGGGGAGGACACTCGGCCATTGAGAGCAGGGCACGGCCACTCGGCAGGCGTCGGATTGGCCTGTTGACCAGCATCCGAGTGCCAGCGCAGATGCTGTGACGAGGGTTCACTGATCCGCCCGCCAGCAGCTTGTCTGGCTGGGTCGGGCTCACACAATGGCATGGAGCCTGGTGACATTTCGGTTCAAGTACTAACAATAATGCCTGGTACAGTACGTATGTACATACAGCCCGCGGCTCGAGCAACCAGCCAACCAACGGACGAGAGGAAGTTGAAGCCGATGTCCATCTCAGTGGGATGGATATTAATAGGCAACCGCTAACACAGGTGAGGTGGAGAGAGACGGACAAGACGTCTGTTCGGGATGATGCGATAACGGTGGGTTTGGAGCCCAGTTTTCCGGTTGACTAGATCGATTGACGGAATGCTTCCGATGGCCATCAATGGACTGATTGATTCACTTGATTCACTCATCGTGACGGCGTGGACAGTTGGGACTCCGTTTTAAACCCACTTGTTGGTGGAAATAGTCCAGATAGTATGCGGTCGAACTGTGCAGTTTTGGTCCGGCCCGGTGATGGAGCTCCGTGAGCCGTGGAAAGCGTTCAAGACGACGCCGTTGACAAGACGCCTCTAATGCTTTAGAAACGGAGCCTTTCACGACTTAACGGACCACTACTCTCACGGAACAACTATAATTCCATCAACGGCGTCTCTCTGTTTGCTCTGAAGTGTTCTATGAGAGCCACAGTGGAGCAGTTTGTGGCATCTCTAGCGTTCGATTCCGTGTCATTGAAGGAAAGATGCTGAATCGAGAGAAAACTCTGCACTTGTCAGGATCATTGATGTAAAAGCTTTTGTGAAGACAAACGAAGAGAGCCATTGTTGCCAAGGCTCACGGAGTACAATTTGCGTCTCCCTCGGCTCAAGGAATGGCTTGTGACTGAGGCTCCAAGCCACAAGCCGAGAGATGCAATGTTCAGCTGTCTGCTCTTTGTCTGCACATACCGATTGCATCAAGGTTATTATTACAGGTTAGGCATGCCGAGTCTCCAATCCACGGCTACAGGCAAAAACCTGAGGCCACCAACCCATGCCAATCCCTCTCTTCCAACTCGATCCTCTTCGAACGAGGATGGAGCACCGCTTTGCGCATGCCATATGAGACTGACTACCGCACTCGCTTCTCAACCGTAGACACTTTGGCCGAGTGGTTAAGGCGATGCCCTGCTAT
>LFMI01000863.1:2293-14697 GCA_001050175.1 Trichoderma parareesei | reverse complement strand
TTTTTTTTTTTTTTTTTTTTTTTTTTTTTTTTTTTTTTTTTTTTTTTTTTTTTTTTTTTTTTTTTTTTTTTGACAAGGGGGCCATGAAGGCGAACGTGTTTGTAGTTCGTATTTTCCATAGCCACAGAGGGAAAGATACCGAGTCGCACTGAGGAGGTCGTTTGTCAGCAGAATATCCAGCAGGAAGCAGGAGAGAATAGCGGCGCTGTTCGCCCCCCAAGTCTCTTGTCTTGTCCTCGTCGTAGCTTTTTAGTTGACCATGATACAAGCCAGGCCAATTGCGCCGGTTCTCCAAGCAGACCTCAATGCGCCCTCTGCGAATTCATCACATCTCAACTCTGCCAAGCAGCGTGTGCCCTAGTCGCCCGGTTTTCCACGGACTTTGACGCAACTGGAAAGCGCGAGATCACAATAGCCTTCACATGACTTACAGGTTGTTCTCGTACGGGCGTAGCCGGCATAGAGACATGCTTGACTGGGAAGTGCGGAGGACAAAGTGGTTTTTGGCGGGTAGAGTCGTAGGTGGTGGAATATTACATCGCCACACCCTCTTCTCCCTCTTCCCTCCCTCTTGGCGCGTGCCGGTGTGCCATCGTTCGTCAGCATCTTGTCCGTCACATTGCTACCAAGCTGCAGAGTAGCAGTGATAGATGGCTATGGTAATAGCTTAGTAGTAGTGGTAGCCAGTACTAGTAATAGTAGCTGGTAGAAGTAATAGCTGCTCTCAAAGATAGCAGCGGTAGCTGGTAATAGCAGCAGCGCGTTACAACCGCGGCTGCGTGGACCATCACACCCTGGCTTATGCTGCCCAGTTGCGACAGCAGGGCAGGCTTGTTCAAGACAAATTGGCCCTGATTGCCCTGCTTGCTTGCCGGTTCTAGCAATAGATGGCTGCACTATCCGAGCGCTGAACAAGTCGTTGCCGGTTTTCGAAACCTTGACTGGGGTTGACAAGCTGGGAATATCCTACGCGCGACTTGCAATATTGCGCGGTCCCGTTGCGCTGCTGCACAGAGCGTCTCGTGGATCAGGACTTGGCCGATCTAGCTGAGCGCATCCGTGCGCGCGGGCAGGCGATACTTGCCCCAAGTGGTGGTAACGGTGCAAGTCGGGGAAGCGTGGGGAGGCCCAGAACCGGAGCATCGTGATCCGGTCCAGAAGGTCATGTCAAAGCGGGAATCGCTTCGCTCCCTGGCGGAGGAAGCGTAGGGGCACCGGCTTGGTGGTGCGGCCGAGAGTGTCAACCAAGGTGTGCAAATCGCCTTGACAGATTCCCTTGGCCCTGGAGACCTCATCAAACCACAGTGGGCTCTCCAGGCCCTTGAGTCATGCGGACGCCCAGGTCTCGATTGTCCTAGCATTCTAGACAAGCTACTGCAAGAAATTGACCGGGCAAAGATGTGATAGATCAACAGCCCGGACAGCAACGTTCTGGTACAGGAAAGCCTGATTTGCCCAAAGTTGCGGGAGCTGCATCTGCCTTGGACCGTTTTCCCGGAAGTGGTTCGGAGCATGAGCTGCAACAAACTCGTGCTTGGAGCAGAGTGCTTTATGATGAACACACCGCTCGTCGTGGGGCATCTTCTTCATGGACAAGGCCATCAGCTCGTGGTCGCGTTCGGTTCCCTCGGCACCTGGATGGAGACGAGAGCAATGGCTCCAGGGAGCTGGATATATGATTTTCTCGCTTGGCACGTGGCGAGACGTCCGGAATCGTTCATGATCATCAGCTATGCTGTCATTTCGAAATGTTGATCTGGAACTTTTTGCAAACAAGTATGTATGAGTGTACTCGTTAGATGGCTTCAGGGCGTTTGGCCTTGTGTTTGTTGCGCAAGTTGCGTTGTCAATGTTGGCATCTTAGACCATTGCACGTTACTGTTCCTTTAGGCATCAGGGCAATCCTCCTCGAAGGCGCAAGCAGGCCTGAAAATATGGCAAGGCAGGCAAAAGAGTTGACAACTCGGTTCCACGTATTGAAATGATTTGGTTTGTTGCGTGCTCAGGAATTTATTTCGTCAATAATTGCAAGCTCCAGAGCTCGACATTGTGAAACTGCAGCTAGACAAGGAACATGTTCTGGATTCAGCCCTTTGATTAGGCTGAGCCCATGATCAGGGCTAGGTACCGTCGTCATTCCCAGTCATACCTGGGACAAGCCGAGCTGGTTGATGGTCTCGAGGCGGTGAGGCGAGGCCTATGTTGAATTGAGACGTGTTACAGGTGAAAGACCGGGCAGCGCCGGTGGAGTTCACCGCGGTCAGTGAAAAGGCACGTTGCTCCGGCCATTGACTCAGGTAGTTGGGTCGCCCTCGATGCCTCATCCCTGCCGCTCATCTCTTTGCTTTTGCTGAGATTTGCTGTGGAAACACTTCCCTCCGCAATGCACGAGTCAAGTAGGCTACTAGTACTACCAGCATACGCTGCTACTAGGACGTATGCGGGACGCTCTGCCGTTGAACGTGCATCTCACGCACAAAGCCTCCAGCTCTGCTTCGTACACGGGGCGATATGGAGTTGTCCTGTGGAGCTTTCTAATGATGAGGATAAGAGCCGGCTGTCGGCCGAAAATTGCGACGCTATACGCAGATCGAAGGGGTTTGATTCGAGTTGGTAGGCAGCAACATTGAATCTTGTATCTGAAGTTGACAGATGTATTGTGCAAACTGAACGACTTCCACACCCAAGCTGCTCTAACATGTATGGGCCGCACGAGGCATTCGAACTGCGTAGTAAATGGTCGATTGAGTATCAGAACCTCTGTCCAAATCTGCGAGGTCGTTGGCTGCCATCGGCAACCCACAGGGTGCCCTTTGCGAGGTCCATGCCAGACAGCGCGGGTTCTATCAGGGCATCGAGCCTTCACCGAGACGTAGCCCCAGAGTCCACATTCTCATGCATTGGCGGCAGTCGCGACAACACAGAGCTGGTCGTACCAGTCGCTTCGGTATCGTCTATGTCAGTTGCTCAGGACGCCTGATTGTGTCCATGATGACTTGCCGTTAACTCCAGCATCCATTGAACACAAAACAATAGCTGTTGATGTTTGACAACAGCTGCCAACTCTTAGTGACAGCGAATGCCCGACTTGGCTATTGCGAGCTCGATCTGACATCTCAGAAGACGCTCCTTATGCCCGGTGCTAGCTTGACCAACAGGGCTCTTCTTCTTCAGAAAGCTCCTGTTTGCCACGTCAATACTTTTGTCCTCCAAGGCTGGCGTTCGCAATCTAGATGAAGATTATCACTTACACCTTCAGATATTGCTGAACACATAGTCTACACATGCATACTTGGAGAAACCTCTCGGCCAATCAAGCTCCAGTGGAGCTAATGTGGCCACTGCCGCTCGTCATCCCGCAGCCGTATGATTGGTGGTTGGTTATTTCCAGAACGGGACAATGGCCAAGAAACCGATCGAAACAACTCTCGGTCTTGATCCATTTTTGCAAGCTTCGAGCCACCAGCTTGCGATGTTTGACATCTACCTGGTGAGATTGGGTTGTTTAGAGTCCATTCGAGCATCTTGGGCACTCAAAATACTCACCAGCGCTGACAAATGGGCCATTTGTCACGAACATTCCAGTAAAGGCCGATTGTTTTGACGGAGATAAGCCGCTGTGTCTTGTGCCCCTCACGACTTTCTTGATTGGATAAGGATCGGAACCGCAGTGCCGTCAGGAAACGACAGAGATTTCGCCGCGTCTTTGTAGAACGCAGCTGCTGTCTGATAAAAGGCGAGGGAGAGATCGCGAAGGGCCAGAGTTGTTGAGCTCCCATCAGCGTCTTTCTGATTTGCCATTGAGACTGTTCCATCTCTATAGACGTGACCGACCAAAAGCGAAAGGTGCCGAAACGAGCTTCAATGGCCACAGTAAGGGAGGAAGTGACGGCGGGTGAAAAGGATTCGACCGGCCTCTCCAAGCTCTTTTGGACACCGCCGTGGCTGAGATGGAATCCAGACAAGAACTATGAGATGTCGTGGGCCATGGCCTGTTTCTTTGGATTCGTAAGACTGCCCATCGTCGACTTTCCATTGGCGATGCTGACTGACGATCGGACGTGTCTAGGTAGCCGCATTCAGTGTCGCAAACCTCTATTATACCCATCCAATTCTTCACATCTTGGCGCAAGACTTTGGTATCTCGGATGAGCGTGCTTCGCTGGTTCCAACGCTGCTGCAAGCCGGCTACGCCACCGGGTTGCTCTTCATCGTCCCCGTCGGCGACATTGTCCGTCGCCGGCCCATGATCATCGGCCTGGTATTCGTGACGTCTCTGATTGTAGGTTTGAGAGCCTACCTTCTTCTGCTTCTGTTGGCTGACGCTTCGAGAAATAGTGGCTTGGCTGTACTTTGGCCAAAAAGTTTGAGGTATTCCTCGGCTTGTCCTATGTCATCGGCCTCTTCACCGTCACACCGCAACTCATGTTTCCTCTGACAGTACGCTATGCCCCTGCGCGGCACCGACCCACCATGACTGCCATCGTCATGTCTGGACTCGTCTTTGGGATTCTGGTGGCTCGTTTGCTCTCTGGTATTGTGGCCCAGTATAGCCACTGGCGCAACATCTACTGGATGTCGTTTGGCCTGCAAATCTCCATCGTCATCTCCGCCTTGCTGTTCATGCCTGACTTCCCCGTGCTGAGGCCCGGCGCAACCTATCCCGGTATCCTGCTTAAAATGGTACAGCTGCCGTTCCAGCAGCCCGTGTTAACTCAGTCAGCACTCATTGCCTTTCTGCTCATGGGAATGTTCACCTCGTTCTGGACTACCCTGACGTTTCAGCTTGCGGGTCCGCCCTTTCATCTCTCGACTCTGGTCATCGGCCTCTTTGCTCTGGTGGGCATGTCGCCGGTTCTCTTCAGCCCCATCTTCTCACGTCTCGTCATGACACGCCTTCACCCGAGCGCCACCTTGATCATCGGCCATCTCATCCTGCTCACGGCTGTCTGCATTGGAACCTTTACCGGGACGTTCTCGCTGGCGGGACCCGTTATCTGGGCCAGTGTCGGAGACTTTGGCATGAATGTTGTGACTGTATCTAACCGAATGGCGTTTGCAAACATCGAGCCCACCGCCCAGAACGCGGTCAACTCGGTCTACATGGTGTCCACTTTCTGCGGCCAGTTGTTCGGCACGAGCGTGGGAAACACGCTGTATGCGGGTGGCGGATGGATCAGAAGCGGCTCTTTGTCCATCGGTCTGGTAGGCGGAGGGCTGCTGCTGGTTCTTGTCCGAGGGCCTCACGAGAAAGGCTGGATTGGCTGGTCCGGTGGCTGGGAGGTGAGGCTCAAGAAGCTGCGCGAGCGAGAGGCGGAAGAGACTCAGGCGGCGGAAGAGACTCAAGTGGCATCTGACGTGACGGAACATCCATCCGATGAGGAGGCGGGCATCCGGCTAGAAAGCGAGGCAACGGAGAAGGTGTGAAGCGATGAAGCGATGAAGCGATGAAGCGGCATAGAGCTTGATGATTTCATGAGAGATGAAGATACACGGCAGGTATTACTAGAGAATTTGCTTCTTCTTTTTCCTCTTGTTTGATGCGTAAGATAGACATGCTTAGGTAAAGTAATGGTAGTAGAGTCTCGATAATGGTTGCTCTTTCCGAATTCTTGTGATTGATGAAGCCGGCAGGTGGCAGTTGATGCCGGTTGCTCTTGCCTTCCCGTTAAGCAGCCTCTGCTGATGACGCACATCTAGGTATGTACCTACTTCAAGTTGAGAATTCAAGGTAAGGTATGGATCTCGACAGTCTCTAGGCAGCAGGCTCAAGCTGGCTATATTCTCATATCGGGAGCAACAAACGATGGCTTTGCGGGATAAAACTAAGTATGACAAACCCAAGGCTGCAAACTGCTTCAATAAACGGTAGAAGGGGACATATGTCCACGTGTTGCAGAATGGCTGCTGCTGCTTTGGTAGAAACCTGTATTTCCAACACAAAAGAGACGCTATGTGAGTGTGTAAAAGCAAACGCCGGATCCCTCCTCCAGACATCTTCATCTTTCTCAGTAGTAAACATTTGTCAGGCTCATCACCATCCCCACCAACAGACTCAGCGCCACGCCAGAGCCCACAAAGACCTGCCACTTCTCGCTCCAGACATCCGAGCGAAGCAACCAGGCCAGGCTGCCTAGGGGAAAAAAGAAGCCCACCATCATGCCGCGGATCATCATGTCCAGCACGGTCGACATGCCGTTGAAGTCGTCCTCAGCAGAGGCATCCGCCGAGGGGATCTCGCCGGCGTTGCTATCGATCCAGGCATCCTCCATGCTGCGCAGAGTGTCTGGCGAGGGCATGGCATCCGGCGCGAAGCCCTCTGTGCGGATGGAGGCGAACTGCGTGCGCAGCGTCTCGATCTCGGAGTGGGTGAAGCCAGTCTGGAGGAGGCGGTCGAAGCCGCGCGGCCGGGGGCGTGTCCATGCCGAGGGATTGCCGTTCGGGTGAGATGAGGCGGCGCTCGACGACTCATCGGGGGGGTTGGCCGCGGCGGCCTGCTCTTGGGCCAGCTCCTGGGGCGTCAACTCATCGCCGATGGAGCAGTTGATGTAGATCCTCACGGGGGCTACGGGAGCGTCAACAGCCTTGCCCTTTGCCTTGGATCTGCTCCAAGAGTCATCGCTCTTTGAAGGGGTCGAGGCCGGAGGAGCTGAGGGCGGCTTGATGCTGGCGCTGAGGGACGCAGAGTCGGAGAGGAGGCGGCCCTGGTAGATGAAGCGGAGGCGGTTGCGCGAGGAGATGCGCTCGCGTATGAGGTTCTTGAGCGACGCAACTGTTGTGGTATGTGGAGATGGAACGTCCAGGTCGAGATCGGGGAGGGAGTTTGAGAAGCGGATGGTGAGATGGTATGGGGGAGGAGCAGCTGATGAGGTTGAGGAGAGTGGCAATGCGGGTGCTAGAGACGCCATGATGGCTGCATTGTTTGGATCGATGAGGCTTGTCCAAGAAGGAATGATATGTGAAATAGAAGAATAGGCTTGAGCGAAGAAGATAGGAAGCGATTTGCTTATATGAATGTGTGCATTGTCTGCAGTCTGTTGCGTGAGTTGGTAGCGACCGAGTCTTGCTTCCGATTGGCGCTCTCGGTCTGGAGAGGTGAGGCGACTGGGTGGTATGTGGTGTAGCAACACAAAGCGTGGATCAGATTGCTTCTCCTTGTATATATATATCTTCTGATGGGAGGTCTCACAATATCCGATGCCTCTAGAGAGACGAGCCCTGATGAGAGGTAGTTCACGTCTTGAAGCCGATGCTTACCTACATATGCCTCTTGATATGTACTATGATGGACTGTAGTGTAGGGTGACGCTTGGACAGCTCGACCTGAAGCTCAGCTCCGACATACATACGTCTGCCGCCCCACTTGCTCGACCCCTGCTTGTTTGTCCTAGAAAAAGTGGCCTTGACCGCCCGGCAGAATCGCCCCAGGTCCAAGTTTCCCGAAACTCCAAGCTGCAGCATCAAGCAATCAATCGCCTTCACTTCTGCTTGCATCTGCCAATCCCGTCGCCGCCTTTTCCCGCTAGTCGCCATCACGCAGCTTATTGCATCGAGAGCTGCGCGGCCTCTTGCGAGCAACTCGAGCGGCAGCACGGGCGCATCATGGCGCCCTTGAGGGGGAGGTTGTTGACCTGCTTCTACTGCGGGAGGCGGTCATCCATCCGATACGATGGCCGGATACGCGACTTTCTGTGCACCAACTGCGAGGCGACAAACTACCTCGACGAGGTTCGTCAACAGCTTTTCTTTGTTATTCCATTACAAAAATGTGATATGAATATGTTTTCGATAATGTTCAGTTGGCTAACAATCATGGACGCAGAATGGCGACGTCACCGATCCCCCTGCCCTGGAATCGTCCACGCCGAAGCGCTTCGCCAAACAGCTACCATCCCGACCGGCGTCGCCCACAGACAGCGTCTTTTGCGAAAAGTGCCTCAAGAACCAACGCTTATTCACAAGATCGCTGGCGCAGTATTTCCCCGACGACCCATCTCACCCAGACTACCCCGAGCTGGAGCGCAAATACTACCGCTATCGCAAGGACCTCGAGAAGCGCTACCCCCAGGTCTGCGCCGACTGCGCCAAAAAGGTCGAGGAGCGCATAAATCAAGCAGGATACACGGCCAAAACGGATCATCTGCGACGGATGATGGAGAAGAGCCGCAGCAGGAGGGCTCCTACGAAGACGACCCCCCTTGACGTGGCAAACGCCATGGGACGATGGCTGTGGTGGGGAGGCTTTGTTATCCAGATCGTCTGGCACGTGGTGAGCGTGTCGTATATGCTGGACAAGAACGAGAGCGGCATGTACGATCCGGACGACCAAAGCTACACGAAGCAGTTGATTACATGGTCGAACCGGCTTCGGGCTTTCTTGCCTTCGGCCGAGACCCTGATTAGATGGAGCATCAAGGCCGGATTTCTTTCTGCATGGTGGAATCCGCACTTTGTGCAATTTAACCGCGGGTTCACGCGGCATCTGATGGGGTTCACGCAGTGGTATTGCTTCCAGGGCCTCATCATCTTCTTCCGATACATCTTTCGCTCGGTCCTGGAAATGCAGGGCGGTCAGGCGCAGTCCACGGGGGCGCAGCTTAGCGCGCACTTTGCCATGGTGTGCATTATGGCATTGGTAAGTGTTTGTCTGTCATTTGATTCCCGTGGCCTGTCCCAATTTTTTGGTCCGTTGGCTGACCGTCCTCCAGATCTACTCCCTTGCTAGGGGCTCGATCAAGGTTGACACGACCCCCCTGTTTGGCGTGACTGAGCGGACAGTATCAGCGAAACATGTGCCTTCTTCGACTCCCAGAAAGAAGATTCGAGAACCAAGGACGCTCGCCGAGGCTCTGACCGAAGCACTCGAATCAGCAAACCCGTCACCGGTCAAGGCTCCATCACGGGTGCCCAACTTCTCGCGGGTGCAGGATTCATCGGCGGTTTACCATCCATCGCCGCTCAAGGAGTTTACGCCCCGGCAATCACAGAACCCATTGCTGGCGCCTCGTTTTAATCCTCGTCCATACCAGACAACGCACGATGAGCTTTCCTTCGCCGGCTTCAGCATATCGGACAAGTCGCCTCAGAAGCTTGTTCGCGGTCAAGACCCTGATGCGATGGACTGGTCCCCAGTGCCAAAGCATATGCACAAGTCTCCCTATCGCGCATTTCAGGACGCTCCTGTGTCCCAGCTTGGCTCCCGCCCTTTTGGACAAGCTCCCACGCAGCCTGATGCAGGGCCATTCTGGTTCAAGGTACCATCAGCACCGACGAATCCGGCTCAGCGACTGCGCAACCCCCCGAATGCCCCGCTGATCAAGAGGGCGTTTTCCGTCGAGCCAGTCAAGGAAGAGAAAAGCTTTAGCTTTGGAAGAAGCTTCATGGACGAGAAACGGGAGGAAGTGCCCCGAGCGAGCAGTGTGGACTTTAAGAGTCCCAGCTTCTTTGCGCCAGAACGCCCCGACGAGACGGATGCGCTTGCGGATGCTCTTGGGCAGAGCTTCAGCTTCGAGAGCGTGATTGGGGATGACCAGTCGGACTCTGAAGAAACAGTCGTCAACGAAGAGCTTCCTATTCTTTCGAGCGGAGAAGCGTCGCACAAATACGATCTCTACTTGCTAATTGCCATCCTCCCGTCCTGGTTCATCCCCCTGGCTATTGCGACTCCTTATACGCGGGAACTCCGGCTTGCTATAGTCTCTATCGCAGGTATCATTGCCATCCGCAGCATAGGTGGTGCCACTCAGCAGCTCCTGGGCGGCGACTCCAAGTCGTCTAGCTTGGCCATGTACTTTGCTTCTCTTGCGAGTGTGGTAGAGCTGAGTGCTCTGTGCTGGACGGGCTGGCAGTTGTGGACGAAGGGGGTGGATGTTTTTCAACATGGTGCTGGCGTCTTGGCGTTTATGCTAGCTCATCAAGCGTTGAGGGGTGTTTCCCTGAGACGAAAGCCATAATCGGAATGGCTTAGACTTTTCTATTGCTTTTGCTGTTTTTTGCATTGTCTGCGAGGCGTAGTATATACTGAAGCATCGGGGCCCTTGAGCCGGTGAGGAAGCAAGGGATGGAACTTGTTTGTATACCTAGGTAAGCATGGAGCAATGGGTACTGGGAGTTTTAGGATAGAATGGGCATGTATCATAGGCTCAAGCATTGTACAAGACTTTGTATGAAGAAAAGGCATGGGAATTGGTTGCTTTACTTGAATAATGAGGTCGACTTTGATAAAGCTGATGGTGCATTAACGAGCAACTCCAGCGTAGCGGCGCCCTGTTATACACGCTTCATGCCAAACTTTGAAAACCCACGATCCATCCTTCTTATTATTGCTCATATTCCATTGCTATTTCCCTCCACCATCTCACCTTGTTCCATTACCTCGCTCGCTGTCTTGCTCTCATGTTGACTCCTAAACACTCTTTCAACATCAACCAGAAATGGCTTAGCGCAGTAAGCTCTCGGTACGTACCCTTCAACCTCCCCAACTCCACCATGCTCCAACCCGCGAATGACATGTGATGCAACCTCCCCAGACAACTCAGTACTAGCATGTTGAATAATCCGACAATTGCCCAGCAAGCAAAGTGAGTCTGGTTTCTGTCAATTTGGCATGTCATGCTGCTCACAGACTGCTAGATTCAAAGTCTGTCATAGAAAGTAGCATTCTGCTTGGTCCAGACGAATCCCCGAGTCTCCATACCCTCGACGTAGATGCCGAGGTCCAACTTTACCGCCCTCCGTCATCACTAACAACACCAACACACCTATCATCCATCAACCTCACCTCAACTCAGCCCATCTCACCCATCCTCATCCTCATCCTCATTCCATCCTCATCATCTTCACTCATCCTCATTAACTAATCCCAGCTCTCAAATTTCTCAAAAAAATGTCCACCCCCCTCTTCACAGTCCCCATCCCCCCCCTCGGCTCCCACCCCGGCGGCTCCATCACCCTCACCGAGCCCCAACCCGCCGTCTACCTCCTCACCCTCGTCTCCCCGCCAGACAACCGCCTCACGACCGCCGTCTGCAAGGCCCTCCTGGCCGCCCTCGACCTCCTCGAGTTCGGCGGCCACCCGCCCGGCGTCCTCGTCACCACCAGCGGCATCCCCAAGTTCTACAGCAACGGCCTCGATCTGCAGCACGCCATTGACACGCCCGGCTTCTGGGCCCTGTTTTACTCTGTCTGGCACCGCTTTCTAACGTATGGCATCTCACTTTCTCAATCTCTCTCCCGTCATCCGTAACATCATAAGATCAAAAAAGTTCCATTGACTGACATATGTCTCTCTCTCCACAAAACAAAAGATTCCCCATGCCCACCATCGCCCTCCTCAACGGCCACACCTACGCCGGCGGCCTCATGCTCGCCATGTCCCACGACTACCGCCTGGCCCCTTCCCCGCGCGGCTTCCTCTGCCTCAACGAAGTCCTCTTCGGCGCCGCCCTGCAGCCCCCGATGGCGTCCCTCTTCCGGGCCAAGCTGCCCTCCAACGCAATCTTTCGCAAGGTCGCCCTCGAGGGCCACCGCTTCACGGGCGAGGAGGCCGTTGCGGATGGCCTCGCGGATGGGCTCGCGCCAAATGGGGTGGACAGCGTGCTGGAGTTTGTGAAGGAGCGGAATCTGATTGAGAAGCCGAAGAAGGGCGTGTATGGGACGATCAAGGGTGAGATGTACAAGGATTTGATTCGGGAGCTGAGGGGCGCTGGCTTGGAGGCGGAGGATGAGAGGTTCAAGAATGAGATGAGGAGGGAGGCGGAGAGGAAGGAGTTTGGAAAGGTGTGGGTTGAGCAGTGGCGGAAGGAGAACAAGGCCAAGCTGTGAGGGACTTTTTCTACCTACTTACGTGTATGTATGCATCTCGCACTTTGCCAAATTCTTTCTACACTGGTGCCATATTGTTCTGAAAGGACCCAACGGCAAGGGATTGAATTCCTCTCTTCTTCATGTGCCACGGCGTATGTCTTCCGAAACGTATTGTAACCCAGCAGTGTCGCGCGTTCCCAGACGCAGTTTTGTTTCCAATGGTCTCTTTTCTGTCTCCCACTCCCTTTCTCTGTCTCTCTCCTTCCAGTTGCAGTTTTGTTCCGTTCCCAAACAAGTTCCTCTCCTGAGAGTGGCCGGCTTTGATCGAAATCTTCGGCGTTGTTCGCTTGTTCTCAAGCTCTTCGGACCTTTTCGGTGGCTTTCATATTTACATGTCCACTTTCAAGTGTCCCATCGAGTAATAGAGTTGTTGCTACACCTGTAGGGCAAAATTAAAAGTAGGTAGATTTCGTGCAACTGACTTCTTATCTCATCAAGTTAAGGCAGGGTAGTTAAAATAAGAAACATGGCGTAAGCCATGAACTTGTCGCTTTGTTACCGAATTTTATTGTGTGGCTTGTTGACCTTACAAACTCTAT
>LFMI01000862.1:6862-32122 GCA_001050175.1 Trichoderma parareesei | reverse complement strand
GGGGGGGGGGGGGGGTTGCATGCTTGGCAGAGAAGCGTCACCATTTCCGACGAATGCTGAGTTGTTGGGGTTGGATATCCTCGGCTGGCAACTTATAGTGCATATCTACGTTGCGAAGCCGCCCTCTCATCGATACTCTCGGTGAGACGTTGGATCATCGTCCCAATCGCCGGATGCCTCCTCAGGCTAAAGGTGATAATAGTACGCTTGAGACAAGCATAAGGTAAAGGTTAATGACAAGCCTTTAACCTTGTTTTGCCTCCATGTATTCGGCCTTCGAGTACTGTCCCGCTGGTTTATGCACAAAAGTGCCCTGCATAATGGCTGGATTGCCTAAAGAAGAAGCTCTTTGCAACAGAGTTGTTTATCGCGGAAGCGACCGTCCGAGGTGTGTACATGTAGGAAGCATTGGTTTCGTTTAGCGGCCTTGTATTCTACATTTGTTTGTCTTGCATGGCGTCAAGGCATTTTGATGGTGATTCTGTTCTAGCTTAGGTTTGGCGATGATGGGCCGGACAATGAATCATCTTTTGTCTGATACCGTGCGTGTAAATGGAGGCGATGTTTGACAGCCGTTACACATCTCCATCACATACCTACCGAGTGTCTTCCTACAGCATTGCAATGAGGTGATGGAACAACTTGACATCATTCAATAATCAGATACAAAGTGCGAAGTAGAAGGAACTGGATTTATCGTCCTCAACCCACCCCGCACTCAACATACAGCACAAACACACTCACCCCCTTTTCACCAAGGTTCATGATTGTGTTTCTCTGTGAAGCACGCCAGAAAGCCTAGACTTCGCCGGATACCTTCATCCTGCCGTCGTCTTTCCGATGAGCGTTGCCCAGAGTGTTGGTATCCGCTCTCTCCTCGGATTGAGCCTCTTTATCTCATTCGCTACATTCTTCCTCTGGCCAGCCGCTTCAATGGAGCATCTCGGCAGCAAAGCGAGTCCAATCGACCGTCTCCGCGTAACCATCGCGCAATCCAAGACGTCTCCTCCCACCATCACCAGCACCGTCTTCAACGGCAGTCCGAATCCCGTCACTGTCCTCTTGTACAACTCGCCGTTGGATACAGCCGCACCAACCATCGGGCTGCTGACCATTACGCCTGACGGCTCTGCACAGCCGCTTGAATTGCCCCGGGTCGAGTTGCGCAGAGAATGGCCCCCCAAGCCTGAGTCACTCATTCAGATTGGCCCTAGCGAGAGCCAATCTGCAGACATTGTCCTTAAAGAGTTCATAACATCGCAGCTGGGCAAGAAGGCGTCTGTTGTTCTCAAGGGCAGTTGGGATATGGTATGGAACAAGCAAAAGGACGACGTCACTGCTGAGATGTTGGAACAGGCGCAGAAACAGCCGAATCCCGACATCTTTACTGGCACCTTCTCCACAGATAGCCTAGAGATAACGATTGACTGAGTGGCTGTATCTGCTTTAGCTTCACAATACATGCAATGTTGTTCATGACGGTTGATGAGCAAACCAAAGTCATCGCGAATCGAGGGTACTTGTACTTGTACCTGAGTGGCCCACGCTTAGGACGGGTGGCTTCAGCACTAAAACATCGTCATTGTTAGTGCGTGTGGTCCGTTCAAGTCACTGGGCATTTTCCTTCAATAAAATTTCCCTCCATCATCAAAGCAATTGCGGCCAGTGAAAGAATCTCAAAGTCAAAGACCAATGACAGATGCCCGCACTCTTTGTCCGCCGCCGCCATGGTTATTCTCAAACTCTTTGCGATAAATGAAGCGTCATTCCAGGCTTCCCACATCCTTCCTCCCACGGGCTTGTACGCAAAGCTGAGCCGTTTGCAAGGATGAATCGCGAACCACTCGTCTCCCCAGACACGCCAATGCCAAAGGGCTACGGATTCCTCAAAAAAGGCAATCCATTCATGACGGCGCTCTGCCGCCGAAAGACACACGAGACCAGAAAGACGCTGTATGTCGTCTCAAGCCGTGGCCAACAACAAGGACTCAGGGCACCGAAATGGATCATCCACCAGGTCTTTGCCGAAGAAAAGGCAAGTCGCGAAAGGAGACGCGGCGCCGTCGAGAGGCGCGACGCAGCCACTCAGGATGCGTTTGAGGCGGCCATTCTGAAAGGCTTCCCCAGGATTCCAAAGAAGGATCTGACGACGGTCCTCAAGCGCACTCTCAGGAAGCGCAGCGGCCGGGTTGGCCGTACCGCAACGCTGGACTTGGACAAGAAGGCATATCTCGCGGTCCAGGCGCATGTCCGTCACTGCCATACGGATTACGATAGGCTCACTAAGGAGAGCCGGGACCGAGATGCTGCCAGGAGGGCTATACGAGACAAGGTGTCCAATCTCTTGGTCGAATGGGGTGGCAAGCCAGCAGCAGTGAATCCCGGAGGGGACAGGGACAAGAACAACGACAGGAGACACCATCGGAAGACTCGAGCATCTCGAGAGGCAGTGGCCCGGACGACTCAGCGCCTTGTTGCACGCAGGTCTTCTGCGTCGAAACTCCAACAGCCGCCGAAACAGAATCGGCCCTCCAGGAGAGATCAGTCACAGCCCCAATCGCAACCCGTGGTCATCGATTTGACGCAAGACGATGAGGAAGACGGCTCCGAAGAAACCGCATTGGCAAGTCGAGCATCTTCCGAGGACGAGTCCGGGGATTCATCAGAGCAGGAGGGTGGCGACGGCTCGTATGAGCTGTCCGACGCGATGGACTCTGACGGAGATTACGAGGTCGACAGCGACTGGCTGTCGAGTTGACAGAGTTGCCGCTGAGGCTGGATAGTATCTGAACGGACCCGGTTGATGGCAGGCATAAAGAGCCGGGCTTACTTTGGTTTTCTGCGTAATTAGAGGTACCTAGGTAGCGACAGGTTCGACAAAGTATTAGTGGGGGTATGAATTTGTAAAGTGAACATCTACGACGAGCCTCGTCTCTGTCTTATAGTAGTGGTACCTATGAATAGAACCTTGGACCTTGCTCTCTGGGGTTTCGGTGACGTGCATCTCATTATTCGCATCTCCATCGTCAATCAAAGCCAGAGTGGAGAGCATACGAGTCCAAATGAGGGCACATGGATGTGTCAAGTACCTACCGTACCTTACATGTAAGGTATCTAAGGTAGCATTACATGTCCATACTAGTAGCACTACCATCGCGCGCCATGGAGGTTTCTGGTCATGGCATAGGCACTTGTAACATGGAATTTTACCATGTTACAAGGCCCCGGAAATTCTTTTTGGTCTTTATGACCGTGATATGGCAAGTAAGAGGCTCGTGGGACCCATGACGAGAATATCCATCCATTACCAGAAACCCCTATGGCGCGCGAGGGTACCTCTACTCTACAGATACCCTGCCCGCCACAGCCAAGCCACCCGGGCCTTCTGTCAAGCCCTGACGCCTAGCACCTCTGCTCCGTATTATAGGGCCCTTCCCGGCCCTCTTCTAGCGCTGGCCACGGCTCGCTTCCCGCCTCTAGCGCCTCCAGCCGCCGTAATTTAGCACTCCCCAGGGCTAGTACCTAGTAGTACTACCATCAATTAACCCCACGTGATGGGCAGCTCCTTGTCACCTCCATGAGCTCCCCTGACCAGGATTCAAATTGATGTGGCCATGCACGTAATCTGGCAGCAACACGCTTCTGACAGCTGCGATCTGCCTCTTGGTTGTTCTCTCTCTTTCTGCTCATACGCGCCTCGTTGTGTCTTCTTTCTCCAGTCACTCCTTTTTTTTTTTTGACGATTCTCGCCTTTCTGCGATTCATTCCGTCTTTCGTTGACGAGTACATTCCTTACATCTTCAACCCTTGGCGCAACTTGACAACACAACCTCGAGCCAGTTTTTGCCCCTCTTCTGCTCTCCAAGTCTGCAGCGTGCCCTTGCTTGATCCATTGCATCCATTGAACCGATCAATTCGACGCTCGACGTCCCGAAACTCACCCCAGCTCAGCAGGCCGCTTCTCCAGTCCAGCTCAAACACCACCTGCAAGGGCCTCATGTCAAGATGGACACCTCACAGAGACGAATGAGCGGCATCCCGCGCCCTTCTCGGCTGCCTCGCCCTGTCTCGGGTATCGTCCAACCTGCACCACCATCGCCAGCTACTACTTCCACGTCATCGCTTCGCCCGAGGCCGTCCCGCGACAGCCTGGCTGGAGATGCGCCCAGTGGCAGAGACATCCAGAACCCAAAGCTGCGAGCTTCTACCTCTCGTGGCCAGCTGAAGCCTTCTGCCAGCACTACCAACAACGGACGTCCGCCAGCCTTGCGAAATTCTACGTCGAATACCAGCCTTCGATCCAGCTCATCTCGCACTCCTGCTGCGAAGCCCGCCGCTCCGGCTCCGAAGCCCGCACGAGCCGTTTCATCGTCTAACAAACGATGGAGCACCATTACCAATGCCCCAGCGGCGCAATACAAGCCTTGGGCAGAACCGGCAGAATCGGATAGGGACGCCTTCGAAGCGGAGGCAGACACGACGGAGCCATCAAACGACATACTCACCTCATACTTGAACGACTCTGCAGGCGTCCCGGAACCCTTGGAGAATCACGAGTCCCCGGTTGCCTCCCCCGGAAGGAGCACGCCTCAGGTCACCTCGCCGAGGCCTTCTCTTTCCGAGCGCACAGTCGAGACTCTTTCACAGCTGCCCTCGTCTCCTGCTTTAAGCAAGAAGTCGTCCTCATTCTTTGACTCAATACGGCCTACGTCGCGCGCCGAAAGTACAACCTCAAGGCCGGGCTCCAGCTACACCTCTGGCGGATCTGCAGCGCATGTGTCTCGCCCGGGTTCGAGCGGAGCGACTGACGACATGGGATTCTCGAATCCCAGAATGTCATCGGCAAATTTGTTCAATAGACGCCGTTCAGTCATCAGCGGCACCTCTGAGAGAACGCCGACGGCTGCCGCCAACAGCTCGCAGAGACTTCGCCCAGCCAGTCGTGCTTCCGGCATCGCCTCGAAGCCGTCCGCCTCCATGCCGGATGTCAGAAGTCCCAGTCCATCTAAGCTGGGCAAGCCTCCAACGAAGCCTGTTTCTAAACCGGCTCCAAAGCCAGCAGCCCAACCTGTGAAGAAGAGGACATCAGTGTACGGCCTTAACAAAAAGGCATCGACGCAGACCCTCGGAGCGGGTGATCATCCGACTGCCTCTTCCTCCTCGTGGGACGGCACTATTGCGGCACCCGCCCCAGCGGCGAAGGAATCCGCTGCTGAGCCCGAGCAGCCAACTCAAAAGTCCTCGACGGCGCTTCGAGATCAGATCGCCAAGGCAAAGGCAGCTCGGAGGGCGGCAATGAAGCAGACGCCCAGCGCTTCGTCAACGACCAATGATGTGGCAGCGTCGTCGAACAATGGCTTCGACTATGATGCAGCATTCGATGACCCCTTCAACCTGAACAAGGGGCAGGATGCTGGTCAACAAGTCCTGAAGCAACGCATCGGGGCAGCGAGGACCAGCGGAAAGCTGAATATTGCCGCACTAGGACTCAAGGAAATACCCGGCGAGGTCCTCAAAATGTACGACCTGGAGACCATTGGGGCCGGCGGAAGCTGGGCAGAGAGCGTCGAATTGACCAGGCTGGTTGCCGCGGATAACGAGATAGAAACATTGGACGACGCTGCATTCCCTGATCTCAGCCCCGAGGAGCTTGAGAACGACGAAGAGGGCCGCGGCAACATCTTCGGCGGGCTTGAGACACTCGACATGCACGGCAACCGGCTGGTAACCATTCCGATGGGCTTCCGCCGCTTCACCCAGTTGACCACTCTCAATCTGGTGAGTCTGTCCGTGGCCCTGATGTTGATTGGCGTTGTTTATTCACACTTCTTAGTCGTCCAATCGCCTTGAAAATGGATGCCTTGAAATCATTTCGCAGATGACGGCCGTCCGCGATCTCAAACTGGCCAAGAACCTCCTCTCTGGGCCCCTGTACCCCGGCCTCGCGGACTTGAGCGCTTTGGAGGTGCTTGATATCCACGGTAACCAAGTGTCTGCCTTGCCGCCCAACGTCGAAAGACTGTCTCGGCTGCGCGTCCTCAATCTGAGCGAGAATAGCTTTGAGTCGCTCCCCTTTGACGGACTCTCGAAGCTGCCGTTGACTGAGCTCGACGTAAAGAAGAATAAGCTTTCGGGGACTCTGATTGAAGAGCCGATAGGTTCCCTGCCGATGCTTCAGACACTCGACATCTCGGTGAACAGGCTGATGCGACTTGTACCGGCTGATGCCTCCATCAGCCTTCCCATCGTCCACACCCTCACCCTCTCGATGAATCGACTCCAGGAGCTTCCGGATATGACGTCGTGGACAAGCCTTATTACCCTTGCAGCTGATGCCAACAACATTTCCAGCATCCCCTTGAGCTTCACCAGCCTCGAGAAAGTGAGACAAGCCGACTTTTCCAGCAATGACATCCGGGTCGTGCCGCCTGAGATCTCTCGAATGGACAGCCTCACGATGCTGCGACTGAGCGGCAACCCGCTCCGTGACAAGAAGTTTGCTTCGGCGTCGACAGACGAGATCAAGGAAGCGCTGTCGGCGCGGCTGGAGCCTCCTCCGCCTTACGAGGAGCCCGTCTCCCAAGCACCGATCGCCACCATCATCACGCCGCCAGACGCGGAGAAGAAGCCACAGCCGGACAAGGTAGCGACAATCGCCGCGGAGGATACGGACAGGTCGGAGGGCGACGAGGACTTTGCCACGCCTCCAACGTCTGCGCCGCACTCGCCCGCCAGATCCCGTGCTCAGACCGTCGTCAAGGAGACTTGGCAGGTCAAGCCGGGCGGACTCCTGGACCGTTCACGAACCGAAGCGTCTTCCCTAAGCCCCGAAACGTGTGCCGAGCTGTCGAGGAGCTACCAGATCAGGCAGGCGCAGCTTCACCATAACCTCCTAAGCGCGTTCCCCGGGTCGCTGCAGTTCTTCTCGCAGACGCTGACGTCTCTGTCCCTGGGCCACAACAAGCTCTCGGGCGAGGCCTACCTCAGCGAAGAGCTGAGCCTGCCGGCTCTGACGGAACTCAACTTGAGCTCGAATACCATCACCAGCCTAGGTCCGTTGACAACATTCCTTAAAGCACCCGCACTGGAAAAGATTGACGTCTCGCTCAATCGCCTCACCGCCCTGCCGCTGGATCTGAAGCAGAGCTTCCCCAGCCTCAAGGTGCTGCTTGCGTCAAACAACCAACTAACGGAGCTTGATCCAGCTGCCATCAAGGGCCTCAAAGTTGTTGATGTGTCGAGCAACGACATTGCTCACCTGGATCCCCGGCTGGGCCTGCTAGGCGGCAAGGACGGGCTCGAGCGGCTCGAGGTGGCGGGCAACCGGTTCAAGGTGCCCAAGTGGAACATTCTGGAGAAGGGCACGGCCGCCACGATGAGGTGGCTCCGAGGACGCGTTCCGGCTGCCGAGATGGAAGAATGGAGAGCCGAGAATGGGGAGGACGACGACTCCGACTTGGACTAGTATGCATAAGCTCGGAGGGTTGGCTTTCGATTGCCTTGCCCAGTGCTCGGCTTATTGTTGCAGCAAAGGGTCTGTACTATTTTCTGCTATTTACATTATTTGGTCTGCCCGTGATGGGGGCAGAACTGTATATTATCACATGGGTGACTTGTGCACAAGGTAGAACGATGTATGGAGTATGGATACTATGGAACGGTAGCATAGGTAGGTAGGTAGATATACCAGTTGGGCTTGCACGAAGGCGCGCGGGCAGTATCTATTAATCAGTAATGTATATATCTGTTACCTTTGAGCAGTTGCGTCTTTGTTTGAGGCGCGCCTTAGTAGAAGACAGTATTTCTTAGAGGCCTATAAGCTATCAGTAGGTAGGCACCGCATTCAGCATTTAGCCAACTCTCTCACCATGTGAATGAGCGTCTCGCGCAGGTTCAGGAGGTAGGTACTACTTTGGTTTCTCATGCTTGGGTCGATATGATCAAGGAAAGACGGTCCAAGGACACCTCCGAGGTTACTTTGGTTCTATCAGTTTTCCAGTAGTCCTTGGTCGTCCTCACCTCTATCTACCTACCTAGCAATCGCATCAACAGCTGTACCATTTGCTGCCAATATCATATCACACATCACATAGCACACATAACATATCATTTGTTCACAAGATGGATTCCTCGGCTGCAAAGTTTGCCATGCGCAGCAGCAACAAACACAGCTCGAAGAGGACGAGGCCGCACAGCCACCGATTCAGCCGCGATAGCACCATCACAGCATCACCACCATCAAGAGCCGCAGCAGCAGCATCATCATCATCATCATCATCAACCGCGACCAGCACAACAATAAACCCATACCCGTACCCGTGGAGCACAGAAGACGGCGGCTTCCACCCGGAGGACGGCTTCCAGAGCGAGGGAACGCCGTACGACCCGCGGGCGATTGTGCGGGTGCTGATCCCCGTCTCGATCGCCGGGTGGCTGCTGTTTGGGGTGATTTGCATCCTGTGCATCAACGGCCGGGGCAAAGCGGGCCGGTGGATCCCCGAGTGGTATCTGGATTCGGAGGGGACTCGGAGAGACAGGGCGCTGGTGGTGGGCTGGTGGGTGGTGGTGATTGTGCTGTGGCCGGTGATTTTGCCGGTGCTGGTTGTGAGGAAGGGGGTGAGGGTTGTGAAGGGGTGGGTTGGGTTGATGGGGAAGAAGAGGAGGGAGGCGAGGATGTTGCAGCCGCGGGAGGGGGAGAAGGAGGAGGAAGGGGGAGTTTGAGGGGAGTTGGATGGAAGTGGTGGTGGTGTTGATATGGGGAGTTTTGGTGTTTTGGGAGACCTGGGGGGGGTTTTAGGTGGGTTATAGGGTAGGTGGTGGGTTAGAAATGGAATAAGGGATATTGGCGCATTGCTTTGGCGGCATGAGGAAGAATAGGGAGTGTTGTAGGCGCGTATATACTAATAAGAAGAAATGAAAGCAAGAAATCACGATTTTGATCATGAATTGACAGAAATGAGACGTCGGGAAGAGAAAAGCGGTCATGATGAAGAAACATTCTGAGGCATAAAGAGATGCTGGTTGCTGGGCCAGGCCCCGGACTGGGCCTAGCGCCTGTTGTAATCCGAGATTTTGTTTTTCCCGTTCCCGGTAGGTACCTTTTCCTTTGTACTTCTGCAGGCTGCACTAAATGAAACGGCTGGCTGGCGAGAGGTGAGGTAAGGTAAGGTAAGGTAGGTACCTCGTACAAGTGCCACCACCCTCTTTTTCTTCCTCATTCACGCACGCAACACCAACGCACGACCCCGTTCGACAACCACAGCTCGACTCTTTGGCTGTGCCTCTCCGCTTACTAGCACGGATGCTTGTAAGAGAGACTCAAAGACGACGAGCAGCTTGTATAGCAGCAATTCCAGCGACGGTACGGTCCAATTCGATGGGATAACACTCCTCCAGATCACCAGGCAGACGCATCAATTGTCTGCTGTTTGTCGCAACGCGGGGCGGTTGGAGAGGTCGTGCTCAATTCGACCCGACTCAATTGTGTCCAGCCTATCGCTTTTTCCGCGAGCTTTGGCCCAGTGTTGACGATCCACGGTTCACGGGTCACGACACGCGGGTCGCGGTTCCTTAGTCACGAGGCGTGTCTGGGAGTGTCTCTTGTTTGCTCAGGCGCCTCGAGGGAGACTGAGGGCGGACTCGTGCTTGTTAGGATCCACATCTCTCTCTCTCTCTGTGTGCATCTCTCCCTTGATATCTGTGAGCTGCTGGCTGTCCGCGAGATAGCTAGAAAGGGCAGGATCCCGGCAAAAGAGTCGCCTCCACTCGCTCGAATACCGATTCACCCTCGAATTTACACACATCACGGATACCGTGCTTCATACTTCGATCTACAATGGCCTCTGACTCTGAGGCGGACGCTCCTCGCGTCAATGGCAGCGTCGAGGACCCTGCTGTCGGTGGCCTTGACCCGGCGACACCTCGAGACGTGGGCATGCATTCGCTGTCACAAACGACACTCCCGTCCACAGAGGTCCCAGGGTCACCCATGGACGCAGGCCAATCGTTCAAGACGGAGGCTGTGGACGATCGGCCGGCCGTCACCGTTATCCCTTCGTCGCTGACACCACCGCCGTCCACGCAGGTCGCGGCCGGCAACGGTGCCTCGAGACGCACCTATTCCAACTCGCAGCAGTCGACCCTCTTCTCACCGCCGGCCACCATACTGAACACGCTGCGGGAGCGAGAATTGGAGTCCGACTACACGCCGCCCGCGCCGCACCAGGTGCTCGAGGCGTCAGCGGACGAGCTGCGCGCCATGCTGCAGACGTGCATCGCCGAGAACCAGAAGCTCAAGATGGAGGCGGCGCACCACAAGCTGCAGTATAACCTCCTGAGTCTGCAGGCGGACGAGGAGTCCAAGCGCGCCGCGGTCGAGCACGACATGGTCCGTCGCGAAGTGGACGCCCTGCGGATGGCGGAGCATTCGCGGCAGGCGAGGCGGGAGCTCAGCACCGCGTCCGAGTCGCTGCAGAACAAGTACTTGCAGATGAAGATGTGGTACGAGGCGGCGCTGGAGGAAAAGGAGGCGCTCAGCCACAAGTTTAAGCTGGCCAAGAAGGTGATTCAGCAGAAGATGGAGGAGACCATGACGCTGGTGGAGGAGCGCGAGATGCTGCTGAACCGCATCCGGGAGAATCGCGAGCACTTTCACATGCTGTGCAGCCCGGGCGGTATCTTTCACGGGGCCCTGACGCCCAAACAAGCAACAGCGTCGACATCGCAGCCGCAACAGCAGCAGCAGCAGCAACACCACCATCACCATCACCACCAACAGCAGCAGCACCATCATCCTCATCACATAGGGACATCCCGCGCCCTGCATCGGGACGATACCGACGGAAGGGAGCACGGGCTCTCGGCACTGCTGGAGGCCATGAGCCAGAGTCAAACGCAGGACAACAACGCGATGGCGACGGCAGCAGCCAACAACAACAGCGCGCCATCAACGCCCATGGTCATGGCCCAGCCTGCTGCGCGGCTGGTCAGGAGACACCAACGCAACGCCCAGTCCATGTCCTCGCTGCCCACCACTCCATCGAGCAGACTACGCAGCGACAGCACCGGGCTGCTGCCGTCGGTGGACCTGGTGGCGCAGACGGAACCCAGATCCCGCTATTCGCAGCGACGATTCGTCCCGACGACGCCGCCGTCCCAGAGGTCATCGCGGCGAAGAAGACGCGAGAGCACCATCTCGGTGGAGGACACGGAGGAGCTTGCTCGACAGGCCCTGGAATCAGTAAAGGCGGTGCAGTCGCTGTCATCGCGAGAGGCACCTGCTGGAGAGTTGGTCAGCTCACAAGAAGATGACGATCAGCTCGAGGACAGCCAGGCGAGCCAGGCGGCGGCCGAGCTGCTGCGTCGGCACCCGGGCCAGGGACATAGGGCGGCATCATCATCAATCCGGGACAGCACCGCGGGGCCGGCCGAGAAATCTGCAGCCATGCAGGCCAAGCTGTTTGCCGGCGGCAGAACGGCAACCGGGGCCGAGAAGCGGAAGCTGGCCGTTGACGGTGAAGCCGGCGCCGATGACGGCGAGAGCCCGCAGAAGAAGCTGAGGGCTAGCGGCACTGCGTCGGAAAGTCGGCGTGTTGGGCTGGGGATTCAGTACGGGCAATGAATAAGAGATTGAAAGATGCGAAAGAGCGGACAACTGGATGAGCCTGGCTCGGTTCAGATTTGTTGAGGAAGCGGTTATTTGAGATTGAGTGTGAACTTTTCCGCAGTCACGGCTGGACGATGTTGAAATTGTATGTTTGGGTGGGCTGTGCGGTCTATTATTCCCCGAGTTTTCTGTTCCTTTCTGATGAATGATGACACACCATCTGTTTTCATTTGGCTTGCATGCTTGGGGGGAGGCTTGTTTGTAGCGGTCAGTAAGAAAATTGAAGCGGGACGCAGATGGTCGGCACGGGATCGGCTAAGGGGTCTGGTGTCACGGGCATGACGGCACAGGTTGATCGGATTTCAGTTCAAGTGTCTGGGCTTGGGAATGAGGGCGGCAAGTGTTTTACTAGGGAACCAAAAAAAGGGTCGAATCACTTCAGAAACAGTCAATCATAGATTGTAAAGACCTGTTTGTCATGTATGTCGAAGCCGTGCGTCATGAGAAGGGGGGATAAGACCTTTGCCGGCAAAGGGGGAGCGGAACGGCGTCATTGCCGGATCTCAGTTCCGGACAGCACTACTACATGGACTCGAGCGGGAAATGGAGCGGAATCAGCGCCTAGAGCCGGTATGTATAATGGACCCGACACTGGAACATACATAGTCTATAGCATCCACTGAGTGCTGACTGAGGGGGCGAACCTACAGCGTTGGAGATAGTAGGAGAACCCCATTGCCGACAGCAACTGCCAGCGGCGGATACGGGGAGGTGGGTTTATTATTGGGGGGTTAGTGGCGGGGAGATTGTATGTAAGTTGAGGTTCATTAAAGACTGTAACACCAAGTCAAGTCAATGACAACAGATGCGATTTCACCTCATACTTTTTAAAGGTGAGCACTTGTGTACATACCTCATTCTCAATCAACTTTCATAGCTTTTCAATCAACTTCACCACAGGCTTCACTCATCAGCAGCACAACACAACTCAACACACACACACATAGCCACCATGTCCAGAGGCCTCGCCGCCATCCTGGCCAAATCCCCCTCCGACACCGTCATCCTCAGCTCCCTCCGCACGCCCATCTGCCGCTCCTACAAGGGCGGCCTCAAAGACGCCTACCCAGAGGAGCTGCTGGCCGTGGTGCTCAAGGCGACGCGCGAAGCCGTTCCCGAGCTGGACGCGGCGGTCGTCGACGACGTGGGCGTGGGCGTGGTGCTGTCCGAGCTGGGCGGCTCCAAGGCGGCGCGCATGGCGCTGAACCACGCGGGCTACCCGACGAGCACGTCGCTCTTCACGGCGAACCGGGCGTGCGCGTCGTCCCTGCAGAGCATCGCGCTCGTGGCGGCGCAGATTGGCGCGGGCATGGTGGACGCGGGCATCGGCGCGGGCATGGAGAGCATGACGAGAAACTACGGGAGCAAGGCGATTCCCGTCAACGTCTGGCCTGCGCTGAAGGAGTCTGATGAAAAGAACGTGAGGGACTGCGTGATGCCGATGGGCTTGACGGCGGAGAACGTCGCTGCGCGGTATGGCGTGGGCAGGGCGGTGCAGGACCAGGTGGCTGCGGAGTCGCATGTGCGCGCTGCGAGGGCGCGGGATCGGGGTTGGTTTGACGAGGAGATTGTGCCGGTGCGGACGCGCTTCCAGGACGTGGATAAGAAGCAAGGGACTCCCGTGGGCGAGCCGCGTGAAATTACGGTTGCGCGGGACGATGGCATTCGGGATGGCGTGACGGTTGAGGCGCTGGGGAGGTTGAAGCCTGCGTTCAAGGAGGACGGGACCAGCACGGCGGGCAACTCGAGCCAGATCTCGGACGGGGCGGCGGCGACGCTGCTGATGCGGCGGAGCACGGCGACGGAGCTCGGCCTGGGGCATCGCGTCATGGGCAAGTTTGTCGCTGCGGCGACGGCGGGTTGCGATCCGGATGAGATGGGCGTCGGGCCGGCGGTTGTGATTCCGAGGCTGCTGAGGAGGCTGGGGCTGGAGAAGGAGGATGTGGACCGGTGGGAGATTAACGAGGCGTTTGCGAGCCAGACGGTGTATTGCCTGCGGGAGCTGGGGCTCATGGAGGCGTGGGAGAGGGGGAGGGTGAATCCTGATGGGGGCGCGATTGCGCTGGGACATCCCCTGGGGGCGACGGGGGCGAGAATGACGAGCACGTTGATGCATGGGCTGAAGAGGGAAGGGGGGCGGGTTGGTGTTGTGAGTATGTGTGTTGGGACGGGCATGGGCATGGCGGGCGTCTTTGTGCGCGAGTAACGAGTTGGGAGAAGAAGGACTTTGTGTTGATGTTCTACTATATCAAAGTTACACTACCTATCGTCATGTATATTACTTGGTACTAAGTTCAGAACCGTGTAATAGAGCGTCTGTCACTAGATGTCTGTGCTGGCCCCCCTTTTGTGATTCCAGTCCGCCTGAAGCCCCTGACGAGCCCCGTCATTGCATCTCGCTCGATGCCTCGCCCCTGGACGACGCCTTTCCTGCCGGCGCTCTCCAGCTTCTTCAGCCCCGACTTCACTCTCCGGTGGTCGCCAAAGAAGTCGTGGGCGCGAGCGTCGTCGCCTCGCCTGATGCCGTGTCCCATCGTGACGCCCCAGGCATCGCCCACGCGAATGGCATGGGCATCCGGCCTCCTGTCAGGCTGCAGGAGGACCGAGTAAACACAACCGGTGTAGAGCACCGCGTCGTCCGACATGCTGGCCGGAAAGTCCCAGCCTTTGCCGTCCGTTGAGAGGGGATGCCACGGCGTGACAAGCACCGAGCCAATGCGACACAGCGTCTCGCTCGACACCTTTGTCTTGAGGACCATGGCCACCTGTTTCGGCCCCAGGGGCGTGCGCACGCGAGTGCCGTGCCTCAGCTTTCGAATTTCCGTGACCCTGCCCGAAGCCAGTTCCACGGCGGTCGAGCCGGCAAAGCACACGCCCGATGAATTGCGATACCTGGCCATGGACGGACGCAGAGTATTAGTAGTAGAAGTGTGTGATGTGGTTCCTCCGCCGGAAAATTGGCGGCGGCGGCGGCTGCTGCTGCTGCTGCTGCTGCTCAAGACGACTCTGGACGGCTCAGGGGCGGGGATGCTGTCAAAGGCAGTGTCCAGCCTGTCGCGGCAGGCGATGAAGAGCGGGCTCTCGGAACCGAACTGCAGCGGCGCCGAGTCCTTGAACGAGTTGCAGATCTGGCGGCTGAGGGCGTTTGCGTACGACGGCAGATAGTGCCGGCCCCATTTGGTGAAGAAGTGCGGCGTGGAGAGGGCGAGGCTGATTTGACCCTTGGGATGCTCTCCACAGAGATCCTCTAGTAATGATTTGTTGAGATTGTCGGTCAAGTCGCCGCTGGGCAGAGACTTGATGAGCTGCGACAGTTCTTCTCGTTTCTTGATTTGTTGCTTGGCTAGTGTCAGGGACTTGTATTCTCCGTCTGATGCGAGAGGGAACAAGGTTGAGATGAAGCTGAGGATGAGCGCTCGCGATTCTTGGTAGGCCAATTCGGCGGGTGAGAGAGTCTCCGCATCAAATTCATCGCTGCCGCTGAGTCGTGCCGAAACTGATGCTGATGATGACCTCTCTGCCTCCTGAAAGGTGAGAGTGGCCTCGAGTAGGGCCGGGCCAGAGGCCTGCTTTTCCTGTGGAGCGCCCCTGAGACGAAGCCAAAGGTCGCGCGACTGTCCATACTGGATGTTTCCCAACGATATCGTCAGCTTCCTCTGCCGGTATCCAAATTCAACCGGCGCCTGCTGATTCACAGCGTCGCCGGTTGTCTGCTCGACCTTGACAGGGGCCGCATAGCTGAGAGTCAACGAAGCATTGGTTGCAAACGTAGACTGCAGATTGGCAACGGCGTGAACAAAGACGGTCCCAATCATGCCCGCGTCCGGGATAAAGGCGTAATTGCCACCGCTGAACTCGGCAATGGACTTGAGCAGCCCGGATCGGAGAGTGTACCCAAAGCCAAACGTGTGGATCGTGGCCGGCAGCGGAGGCATGGCCCTCAGCTTCGGGATGTACCCCTGGGGCGGGCACATGTGGTTCGGCTCTCCGTCTGTCAGCACCATCATGGCCGGCACCCGGTGGCTGCGGCTCAGCTCCTTGGTGAAGAGCCTGATTGCGTCCAGCATGCCGTGCCAGAGATTGGTCGAGCCTAGTGGTCGGAGAGCCTTGATTCTCTCGCGGGCTTGCTCCTTGTTGGTGTCTGTCATGGGTTCAAGACACTGCACTACCTTGGACTCGGTCTCGAAAGTGACGATGCCTAGACGATCTCTCTCGTCCATGGTTTCGATAATTGTGAAGGCCGCATGCTTGGTCAGGTCCAAGACTGACAGACCTGTCTCTTCGCCTCCTTCGCCGGGGACTGGGGCCGCTGCGCACATGCTTCCGGAGACGTCAATCACCAGGACAATGTCGCAGGCCACATGGCTGATTGACTTTGCGGGCTCTCTGGGCGGCTGGACCTTGACGAGAAGAGCCTCTTTGGAGGGAATGTGATGGAGTTGAAGGTCGACAGGGCCGGAGGGGGCATCGTAGGGAGGCGGATCCCCTGCAGCTTGCTTGCGCTTGTTCTCAGCGATGGAGAGCTGCTCGAGCTGGGTATGAACCAGCGGAACGTCGGTAGCCTGATGGTGTTTGTTGAGATTGGTCATGGCTGTGAGCTTGTGCTGCAGTCTCTTGATGTACAAGTGCTTAAGCTGCGGGCGGGATATGACAGAGAGGAGACAAGGTCATGCAAGATATAGAGGAGAGACGAAGGGGGTGGCAGCCAGACTCAACCAATGGTCAACCAGAAAGAGAGTCCAATCAGACGATGGACGTCTTCCCAATCATGCTCGACAGAGTACCTCAACTGCCGTACTTATACTGCAGCCTTGAGCCCGTTGCTCTGACCATTGTCCAGTTCGCCTTTCTCGAGGCTAGTCGGTGCTGTTCAGCCGCAGCAGCTCTTGGGCTGGAGAGCCTCCACTTCGGCACATGCTCCCTTGTAAGACACGGCCTGTGATTCACCCGCCGTCGGCCTCGGTCACCGGCCGAGCTGGACTAGAGCTGGACTACTGCTAAGGGTGCTGGTCAACTCGATCGTCAAACAATCTCAAGGCTTCAATGACATAAACTCCCTGTACACCGGCCACCGTTGCCCCTTTTCGGCAGGCCTCGCCGTAGGATCAATAAGAAGTTGAAAACACATGCCAGAAAGGCGATAAACAACGCAGGAGAGACATCCGATAGGACAGCCGCACTAGCAAGGGGTCGATCTGGCAGAAGGACGAAATCTCGGTTTGCGCATTGGAGGCTGAGTGGCGCTTTGGCATTGGCAATTCCAGCAAATTGGGCCAATTGAGGCAGCTGGTTGGCTGGCGTTGAAGCTGTTGGATAGGTAGAAAAGAGTTTCACTTTTGAGATCTGCCTGGTGAAGATGCCTTGGGCACAGCCACTGAGGCTAGGGGCTAAGCTGCAGCCACATTGCTTGCAAGAATTGAATTGTCCACTCTGCTGCCTCGGCTTGACAATGTCTCGGTATGATTAACTTTAATCATTCAAGCTGGACTTCACGATATGCACCTACCAGGTTTATGCCGTCATGACCGGGAGATTGACTCAGCCGGCAGGATTCTGTTGCTCCGCTTGCCGGCAGATGACGGCCAGCTGCTCCCCAGATCTGCCGGTTGCGTACAAGTAAGCGTTTGTGATGACTTACAACCGACAGCTGCCCTTGAGCAGCAACTTTGGAGCAGCTGGTGCGTGAGACCAATGAGCTTGTATTATGGACTGCCTCTGAAGATTGTAGCTTATGAAGCTCAGAAGGAATGTATACAATACGCTGTATCATGGGTGTTGTAGATGGATCTCAATCTTCAATCATAGCGTGAGAGAGCTGCAAAGCGGCAAGCTTCATGTCTGACGGCTAAGGACATCAGAGGCCTCACGAGTCGTCATCAGAGTAGTTACCCGTTGACCGACATTTCCAACACGCCGCCTCATTTTCTTCTGCCTAAATAAAGAAAAAAAAAATGACGATTTGAACAGAGTCAGGGAGGCCTTATATACTCCTCATGCCCTCGCTCTGTCGGCTCTGCTCTTTCATCTCTTCCTCACCAAAACTCCTCACAGACAGATACACAAGATGAAGAAACGCAAGAAACACATAAAACTTGCATCATCATGCCTCCATTATAGACAGCAAAAAGAAGCTCGGCCAGCATCTTGCTCCTTACTCGAAAGCCAATATTCGCCTTTTATAACGTCGCCCATGGCCCTACTACTGATCGAGGCGTCGAATGTTGAGGAGAGTGTCTGAGCCAACGAAGACATCGCTAGAATACGTCCTGGCGGTTAAAGAGAACATGTAAGTCGGCATCTCATCTCGCCACGACCACCACCACCACCACCCATTTTCTGACATTGAGCCCTCCCTCTTCACACTCAGATGCACACCCCGAAGAGCCAACAGCTGTTGCTCCTGGAAAAGAAGTCACAGCATTTGGATCTTCGTTGCCCGGAAAGGGATGAATGAGAGCAGAGATGGCACGGCTCACCAATGTATTTAAACCGCTTTCCAATCTGTGGGTCTTTCTTACAGGCTGTCTCTGGCACGCTCAAGTTTCCTTTCCATCCATCATTGCCGCTCTCTATCCACCAGACCGCGTTGACGCGGCTTAACATCATGACCCCGTACGAGCATCAACCATAAAAGGTCACAGTTTATAGCCCCACGTACCGGGACCTATAGCTCGCAAGAATAGAAAGACATTGGCGAGGGAGCCGTCGAAGCTGGAGCAGCCATGCTTCTACCACAGAGTCTCTTCGCTATCCAGATTGAGAGACCATTATACGACCAGATTCATACCATTATCGACGTGTCTGACACAAATACGGGAAAGGGTCTACTATTTTACTACATGAATCTTAACCTGGGTCAAATACAACTCGAACGCCCCTCACCCTTTTACAAAACCACATATAAAGATTGCAGGATACACATGTCAAGCGTATGTTATTGCTGTAACTCCAGTATCCCTGAAAATGCTGACCGTCCACATGAAGGACATCTAACCTTCTTTCATTGCAGTGAATGAAGCGAGTCGAGTACCCAAGGACATATGTCTGCTGCCAATAACTGCCCTTGCCTACTTTTCCTGCTATCTGGATGGGAGACAATAGACAGTTTGGCCCCTAAGCCATGGATGACTACGATCGACTTGACAAGGCCATCATTCCTCAATAATGTCACCGAAGTCTTCTTCGACGCATTAGGGACGCTGGCAGTTCCCATAGCTCACCCTCCCACAGGGCAGGTTATGAGCCCTCAAGGCTTGGAGCTTCCTTCTCTCACATTGTTTCCTTCTCGATCCCGTCCCTGTCCAGACACCTACACTTCGCAACGAACGACATCAACTACTGGCGTAACATCGTCATGGAAATCCAGCCACCATTGTCATTCCTCTCTTGCACGAAGAAACATCACACTTTGTCGCTTTTGAGGGGTCCGCATGCAGTTTCTCGCCGTATATGGCAGTGGCTTCACTTTGCCTATCGCATGAAGGCTTACTCAATTTTGGACAGCCGATTGGCAAACCAGTACAATCACGGAAGACGTAATCTCACAGCTTGCCGCTCTGAGACACCCATAGGGGCGCAAATATTCCCTTCAAGTGCCATTGGCGGCCATGATGGATTTGGCACCCAAGAGGCGATTCCAACTGCGGTCTGGGAATCAACGCGCGCCAACATGATTCTCCGTTGATCTTGAACTGCGACTGCAAAACCCATCTGCCACTGTCCAGACGTTTAACACTCTCCAATCAAGACACAACCTTGTAATGGAAAACACGTGGCAGACATACATGTACATTCAATCGACAGAAAAAGCCAATACAAGGAAACCTCAGCCAAGTCAGATGCATTTACATACGCAAACGTCTGGGCAAGGCCGCGGCGAGAAACCTGTAAGTCAGATTCTCCTTCTCCTTGCGAGAGATTGCACCTTGACCTTTGGCGAGACGGCTTGAGTGTGTATTTCTTTTTTTCATACATACCATATCCATGCGTCCTAATTCTCGTCATTTCCGTCAAACCATGTTCTAATAGTCATCTCCAGGACCATCTGCCCAAAGAAGCAGTCCGAGTGCTGGCGCACGGCCAGCACCCAGATAGGGCCGCCAAACCGTCACCTCTTTAAACACGCAGCAAACAATACAAGCAAGCGCAAACTCCTTCAATGCCGCTATACAGCTACCATAAAAACCAAACCATGAATATCACTGTCCCGAAAACCCCAAAGCTCAACTACGGATTGAACAATTACTTCGTCCTCCCCAAAGGATATCCAAGATTCGGCCCTCCCACCTCAACAAAAGGCAGCTCCAACACCAAATGATTACTGAACAGAAAGAGAAAGAAAAAGTGGACCAGCACAGCGTCTCTTTCTCAGCTGCAAGATAGCAATTCTCATCTGACGGATTATGAAGGATTGAAAGAGCATTGAAATAACAACTTCTACTTATGTTACTGAGTTTCTCGGTATTTTTTCGTTGTGGTATGTGAAACATGTCAACATTGTACGTTTGTTGGGTGGCATACATGGTTCCTGGTCCAAGTCACATAAAGATGCGATGAAGGTGACGGATCCCACGATACAACGACCGTTCCGACGCATAAACCAATCAATGTAGTAAATGTTTCATTATACAATGCTCTTATTAGGTATTACTGTTCGTCTCTTTTCTTTGAGCATGCCATATCAATCTCTCAAGTCCCAACGAAGGACGTCAGCAGGCCTTGCCCCGGACCCTCACCCTTAAGTACACATAATTCTACAGCATCAACAACGTATCTGCCTAGTTCAGAGTTCATCTCCACTTAGAACCAGATCCGTCCCCGGCCGCCTGTCCTTGTCCCATCGTCCGTCACCTTGTTCTTGCTTGTGTTGAGACTTTAGGTCTGCCGTAGTCAGGGCGAGGCCGATGCCCTCTGACGCTAGTCTGTTTCCTATGGTCTGAGTATGCCTATCAGGGCCTGCTTTGTTGGGGAAAATGACTGAGAGCGCAGAGTAGGCAAGTTTGCCAGATATTGATAACGTAGGAGCATATAAAGGGTATAGAAACAGGGTGACTCAACTCGTGTAGTTCATCCTATATTACGCACCGCCAACGTCTACAACACTCTTCATCCACAGCTCAGCCAGTAGTTTCATCTCATTCAAATCATCATGACACAGGCGCAGCCCCGGCCAAATCAACGCACGTACCGCGGATCCTGCCACTGCGGCGCCTTCGTTTACGATATTGACCTCCCCGAGCTGAGAATAGTCGTGGAATGCGACTGCAGCTTCTGCCGCCGCACGGGCAATCTATACGTCCCGACCGGCGAGGACGCCAACTTCAGAGTTGTCAATGGAGGCGAAGAGAATCTCAAGTCGTATACGTTCGGGCCAGGGAGCAAGATTCACAAGGTAAAGGCAGTCGACAAGTACTCGTTAATGCACCTGGGGTAGTCTGTTGATCTTGACCTGGGTATAGTTCTGTCCGATATGCGCGACAAGTCTTCTCTCGAGAATGCCAGACGGCCCAGCATATATGAAACTACTGCTCAACGTGAGTCGTAGCAACGTTTGTCTGCTCTTTGTAAGCCACTGCTCACGAAGAATGCCCAGGCCCGAGCATTTCAAGGTGTGGACGTGGGTCTCTTGGAGCGGAAATAGTGAGTAGGGCAATGAGGCTCAGACCTGATTCGATACTGACAGGGCACAGCATCTTCAACTCCAAAGTTGGCGCCCAGTATCAGCCTCCAGAGCACAAAGGAGACATGCCGCGTATCGTCGAAGGCGGCCAGCTTTACACTGGGAGCTGCCACTGCGGTGCCGTAACCGTGGCACTTTCGTGCAGACCACTGAAAGAGTCCAGCGTAGAGGGAGTCGTTGTCTGCAACTGTCACATCTGCCAGAGGGTAAGTTTTGCCCTTCATTATTCGCCACCACCATTCTAAGCTTGGAACACAGAACGCATACGTCTGGCTTTTTCCAAAGGCCGAAAACATGGTCCTTTCGGGATCCAAAGCCGACATTGGCCGCTATGCGTTCTCGGAGGGCCTGACGAGCAAGTCTTTCTGCCGCACTTGCGGTGTCGGCATGACCTTCCTTATGAATCAGCCCGTTGAGGACAGGGACCTGGCAGCGAGTGAATCGTCATGCCGAGCGTATCGAGAAGTCAACACATCGCATCCAGTGAATGCGCGTGTACTGCACGGGGTAGACGTGAGAAAACCGAGGTGATGGTTGAGGGGGGCAGCAGTCATGCCATGGTGATGGCGACTCTCGAAGAGGCCGTCAATAGATAGAAGCCCGGTGTCTCCCACTAATAACATAACATAATCATATAATGCCGCCTTGGTCATATCAGTTCCTCTTACACAATGACTGTGCTGCCTTTGGATCCGTTCGCATTCGACTTGGACTTGGGTTGCTGCATTATAGTAGCAAAATCAGCACCGCTGGTTGGACAGCGAGGATGACTGCCATACGAGTATGCATCCCAGCAAAGTGTGCGCACCTGCAGTGTCGAGAGCCCACCTGAGCTCTCCCTCGTCTGCAGCAGCGGCAAGATGTGGGCATCAATCCGCCACCGTCGTAGCCAAGAATAGACTTGTGGCCAGGGCTTCATCCGTACCATGGCAATGATGCGCAGCTCCCTGAAGCTTCATCGCAAGCATGCCGTCGTGCAATGCTGCCCAGTATCCCTCGAGTATTCGGCGGAGGCAATTCTGAGCTGAGAGGGATACGTGCCAAGTACGAGTGCTCGTGACTTGTCCACTTGCCACTCAAGAGGCACAGCCGTCAAAGGTTCTACCCTCTTTGAAGCATCATCAGCAATGCAGCCATACAGGCGGCTTCGGTGACGTCGATGGACATACAGAGGAAGAGGCTGCATCGCTTCCCCGGATTGCCCCGCGGTCTGGAATGGTCGAGGTACGTACCCCTGCCATCGTGTGATGGCAAGCAGGGCTGGCGTTCCGGCTAATCTCGAGGGTTGCAGGTCGTCGAAGAGCGGTTCGCCACAACACACAGCCCCCTTGGCCATCCAGCCTTTTGTCGTCGTAACGAGACACAGTCGGAGCTTGGTTGCGAGCATCCGTCATAAGGCTGCCGCCAAGTCGTCGATCCCTTGCATGCCGCTGGATCTCGTTGGATCTCGCCTCTTCTTGTGCTGTCATGTAATAGGAACCCGGATCCAAGGTGCTGTGCCGTAGGTAGACTTCTTTGATGTCGACGTTGAATGATTCTTTCCCCTCCAGTATGACCGATGTCAAAAGTCGCTCACTCGGCACGATGACCTTCTGCCGCCTTTGGTGCGTGAGAAACAGAAGACACGAGACGGCCACCGGCTGAGACGGAAAAGGAATTCACTCGGTGTTATGAATCGACGCGGGTAGCCTAGACCCGGCAACAGAGGTTCTGGATGCAGCCATTAATACCAGGTAATATCACTAGGTACTGACTGCATGGCCGAAAGAGCATGCAGCTGCAGCAGCTGCATCAGTAGCAGCCCAATCAATATCTGGCTGTTGGCTGTGCCGGCATCCCTGCCGCCACCTCGTCTGTGCATGAAGCTTCCCCGCACGTCGAACAGCGTCCGCGTCCTGCTAGCCGGGCCAGAAACCAACCCTAAACTCTGACCATTTCAGCCAAAGAAAAATCAGCCGCCAACTGTCTCTTCTCTGGTGTGGTGGTGGCTTATTATGATATGTTCGTATAGTGTAGATAGGTATTGGGTGCGTTTGTGTTGGGCCGTTGTTGATGGGTCTGGGAGGGGTGGCGTGGGGGGTTGACGGCCTTCTGCCTGCTGAGAAGGGCCAAGCAAGTTTGAGCGAGGCAAAAGCCGTGGGCGAACGGGCCAAATGGGCTGATTGTCGTCCAGTCATGCGATGCAAGCGAGATTTGGGTGGACAGCGAGAGATGGAGAGCATC
Source organism: Trichoderma parareesei (assembly GCA_001050175.1). NCBI lineage: Eukaryota > Fungi > Ascomycota > Sordariomycetes > Hypocreales > Hypocreaceae > Trichoderma > Trichoderma parareesei. Next base: position 8,555 of record LFMI01000862.1, on the reverse strand, counting down.
CCACGCTCTGTGTTTTTTCGTTTTTTTCTGTGGTAATTTGTAGAAGTGGCAATGAGTAAGAGCTCGGGAGGAATCGAAAAGGCGCTTTGATAGTGGTAGTAGTATTTCGATGGGTGACGAGGGACGAAGAGGAACAAGGCAGAAAGAATGGAAGACAAGAAGTGAAAGTCATGGCATGGCCCCTCTGTCGGCAGCACTCCGGCCCTAGATGTACAATATACATACTGTACCTTGCCCTTAATAAGACTTTTCACCTTGAAAACACCAGCAATAATAGTAGTCCTTCACCTTACGATATTAGCTGTAGCTTCACATGGAAAAAACCAACGACATCAAAAAACATCAAATCGATTGTCGAGGGTCCTCCCAGCTGCGCATTCCCCAAATGGCCCCGCGGTCCAATCAACGGTCCCATGCCAAATACAAATAGTCAATACTACCCAGAATAACTAGGCAGATCGCACATCATCCCTGTCTGGCGTCGACGCCACTTTTCTGCGCATCCCAGCCGGTCCTTGTTCTTGTCATCCCACCTATGGCAGCGCCCCAATTGCCCTGATGCGGTACATGACAGATGGAAATGCGTCATCAGAATCCCGATAAGTCCTTCTTGGTCTCGGAGATGGTCGTGTGAAAGGTAAAGGCTGCGTGCCATCATCTTGTTGGCTTGTGTCCCTCTAACATACTCGTACTTAGACAGTTGCCAATCATGGCTCCGAAGTGCGGAACTCCATCCATCCCATCCCATCCCGATCGTCCACATCCACATGCCCGTCCTGTCATGCCTCCTCGTCTCACTAGTAGTAGTAATACCCTCTCCACCGGTTCCGTGATGCTACGGCTTGCCAGACGTCCTCATTGTGGCCCCGTATTACTAGCCATAGCATGTCTCAGTCGTCCTGAGAGCTGTGATACTTAGCTGCAACCTTGATTTCACTAGTAGGCTGCCATACTACTAGATGCTTTATGAATGTGCCGTCACAATTTTCCTTCCTCTTAGCCCTGCCCACCCTCCTCAGACAGCCGCCTGGTTTGAACTATAATAAGTTGCTCCTCCTCCTCCTCCTCCTCCTCTTCATCTTCAACCCTTTCCTTGCTCTCTCCTCACTCTATTACACTCTACTACATAACCTCTTCTCTTCACGAACCACCTCTTTCTTCGCAAACAAGCCTCTCCAAATCTCTTAACCACACCCACTCCTACAACCATCATGCCTGCCTACGAGTACTGTTGCCAATGCGGTGGCATGATTGTCATCAGCACGACCTGCACTTGCTGCGGCCACAAGCAGTGCTCCCACTGCCCCATGTGCTAGACGACTGCACAAGGACTTGTCGAGACTACCAGACGTCTCAATTGATAAAAAGGTCCGTCTCGACGGCTCTGCTATCGATCTCTCGACAACCGCAATACTTACACCCTCATCAGCACCAACACGAAACAAACCCATTATATGGCACCTGAAGAACTCTCCATCCGGGCCGCCCAAGTACCCATACAAGGCTGGCCCTTATACACGACCTCAAACAACACGACCGAAACGCTTTTCCTCTTTCTCCCTGTTTAGTTTTCCCGGAGCGGACCTCTCGTGCGATACCCTTCTTCCTCTTTTACGACAAAGCTCTTTTGCAATCATCTCTGTACTTCTTGGGTTTCTCGGTTTTATGGGCTACGGAGTGGTTGTTTGGGGGC